>JALDNG010000093.1:0-7500 GCA_024349245.1 Neodontobutis hainanensis | reverse complement strand
AACTGCTATTCTTACACTGAGGGTTGCATTGTTTTAGCCAGAGTAGTGAACATAATAGAAGGACAAAAGTAGACACAGTGTGTAGTGTATGACTTTCTACATCTTGTGCTTGGTGTTTATGCTTCAAGTGTCAGTGCTAAAGGATTATAATATATGGCCCCACTCATCATGGAGAAAATTAGAAAAAAAGAGAGAAGATAACTTAGTGAGTGGGTCTGAGGAAACAACTGTCTGCTGTTTTAACCGTACCCGCAGCAGTGAAAGATAGCTACGCTGATGCTAAAAAACAAAATAGCATTAGCATCAAAAACATATTGTTGAATTTGTGAAAACCTGTCTAACCCCTTGAGATCAAAAGGGCTGTGTTATATGTCCTCTTGTCCTCCATAATAGATATGACTTTCATTTTATTCATTTATTTATTTAACAGGAACAAGGCACATTAATAAACATCTGTAACCAATGCCACAGGTGCAAATGTCCCTGATTGTAGCAGAATTGCTAATTTCCGTCAGCTGTCCCCAGGCAGGTAACATCAAATATCACACATGCAAACGACAAAATATAAAAACACAAGAGACAGACTTAAAACAGGATCTCACACATACATTTGATAGAATAACAAACCAACATTCAACAAGATCACACACAGACAGTTCCCACAGTCAGATCAGGCGGAGGTCATTACACAAAACATCATTACAACATTTTTTATATTAATACATGAGGATGCACTATAAAGGGCTTAATTAAAAGTACATTACAGAGGTTTAAGAACTTTCTAAACATGAGCAACACTTAAGGTTGTTAGTGCTCGTCGCACAAGCTCGTCCACACTCATCAGCAGCCGGGAGAGACTGCAGCACACACAGATGCACAATGTTGAAAAAGTCTGCATGTTTATTGTTACAGTAAAACGTTATCAAAAATGACCACTGTAAAGTGAAACAATTGAATGAGCGCAAATACTCTTTGTTCATAACGTCTTATGAACTGGCACATGAATGTCTTATTGGTGGCGTTTTCTTACATCATACATCCCAATGGGCTTAATCTTAATGTCGTCTCCATGTTCCTTTTTGACATCTAGAAATAAACACCAAAGTCAAACTTTAAAAGCTAAAAGAGGCTAAACATAGCACTCTGAAAGCTTTGAAAATACATTCAAGTAATTAAAAAAAACTAATTTATCACATCTCAAAAGAGTCAAGATCACAGTCATTATATTTACAGTAATGTTGGAAATGTTTTTCAAACAGTTTAATTTGGTTTGTACGCTAATGTGATTTATGCTAACTAGCATCCACCATTTGCTATAGCTTTATAGTTATTTAGCATTAGACAACAAACACACATGAAATAGTCTAAACTCTGTCTTACCTCTTTAGTAAAAAGAAGCCAAGGCGTGGTCATTGTTTATGTGTAACGCAGATCTGAGCTGCCTCCACGACTCAAATGCAAGACCCAAATTGCCTATTGTCAATCATATTCCTTTGCTTTCTCTTGCTCATTTGGTCGCGCTTGATAGTAAGTTTTTTTATGTTTGCACGGAGTACCGTGGGTGTTTGCGTTGTGCTGGAGGCTGGTTGCTTCTTAGAGACCACAGGCTCTCAACTAACACTCTCCATCAAGTAGTGTGGGTGCGCATTAATTCACTTCAACCAATTTTTTTTGCATGGAAAATTCAAACTCGAATGCCCAACCCAAAATTTAGCATACTAATTCAGGCAACCACGGTGAGCAGTAATTGTGTCAGTTTATTCATCCTATTGAGGTGGGTTAATGAATATGTAAAAAAGGAACTCATAGCAAACTTCTTTATTTTTGTCTTAAAGCTACACAGTACCTTTAATGAACAGTTTCAGACTTTGTCCCACCAGAGCTCTAAAAATACCACTGGGCCTGACATTAAAGTTAATGAATGGATAGTAATGTATAGCATTAAAATTTTATAAATAGTGCTATGAGAGATGCAAACATTGTAAACATTGATCAGAATAAGTGTACAGCTCCAGTGTGTTGGTATTTGATCTTGTGTATTACACCTGGTGCCATCAGAGTCATTTTGTGGGTCGTGCTGAGTGTGCACACCTGGGTCACAGATGGGACCAGTGCACCTGCTTTTAACACACATTGCGCCTCCACAAACAAACAAACAGCTCTTTCCTCGAGGTCCACACATTAACCAAAAGCAACACGCCGAGGAAAGTCAGAGCAAAGCCAGGAAACAGATCTGTCTTCTGCTACAGGAGAACCACTTATTTTTTGCAACTTTATTGCATAATTTGCCCAATGTACATTTAAAGTGTGTTAAGGATGAGATTTACTAAGGTTCTGCACCATTGCAACATTTTAGTGAGACTTAAAATATTTACTACAGGGCTGCAGTACTGTTTAGTGCATACAAATGTGGACACTGGTGATGTTGTGGTGTATTTTCAAGGTTTGCAACTCACAAAAGAGTAAAAAGTACCAAAGGTTTATACAAAAAAAAAAAAAAAAAAATAACATGCCTAACCTGGTTGCATCTGGCTTTAGTTGAGTCAAGTTCAGAAGGAAACAGCACCTGAGACAGTACAAACAACACCCCAGTCACTCATAGTCTACAAATGTTCATTTGGTCTTCCGTGAAAGTTAATGTGTTTGTTTTCTTATAATCAGACCAATGTTGGGTGCACGTGGCAGAGTGGTTAGCACTCCTGTCTGTCAGTGTCTGTCTCTATATGTCTAACTGGCCACTATCCAGGGTGTACCCCGCCTCAGGCCCATAGCTGCTGGGATAGGCTCCAGTCACCCGTGACCCCTAATGGGACAAAGCGGTAGAAAATGAATGAATGAAGACCAATGTTGGTAAGTAATCACCTTGACATGTTCCGACTGCTAAACTTCCTGGAGTCTTCCTCAGAAGAGTCACGTAATGTTACTGTGACCTGTCTTGTCAGCTGACTTTTACAGGTTTTGTTGTCCTACTAGAAACGGTAGGACTTCGCATTTCTTTCACTCGTAGTTAGTGGTTGCGAAAAGACATTTACTGTCAAACAACTTTTGTGGTAGTTGTGGCTCTGTATTTTCTCAGATGGTAAAGCTGCCCATTCTTTTTGGCAAAAAGCCTCCAGTTCATGTAAATTCTTGGTCTGTCTTGCATGAACAGCATGTTTGAGATTTCCCTAGAGTAGCTCAATGATACTGAGGTCAGGAGACTGAGATGGACAGTCCAGAACCTTCACTTTATGTTGCTGTAGCCAATGACAGGTCAACTTAGCCTTGTGCTTTGGATCTTAATCATGTTGGAACTTCCAAGTATGAGTACAAATTTACCGTTCCAAAAATTCTTTTCATTTATCTTTTCCTGTGTCTTTGTATCTCACACATCCCCAAAACATCAGTGATCCACCTCCATGTTTCACAGTAGGAATGGTGTAACTTTCATCATAGGCCTTTTTTACTTCTCTCCAAATGTAACATTTATGATTGTGGCCAAAAATAAAATATTGGTCTCATCGTGACTTGTTATCATGGGATGTTATCAGGCCAAAATCACCAGGGTATGCAAAATTTTTATTAGGGTCATTTGGGTAGTTTCTGTTGTCATTATGATTTAATAATAAACACAATTGTCAGAAAATAAATGGCTTCACCCAACCACTACCTATGACTGTATTGTTTTTTTGTGTTATCATTCATATTCCCTGAAAAATGGCAATTAAATCACTTGTGAGGTTCTACTGCCTTTAAAGAGCTGATCATCAATGTGATCACAGTGTGTGGTCAATGGTCCGTTATTTCAATCACAGCCTGAAAGACTTGGACAGCCTTTAATGTACACATTTTAGTTGTTTCTGAATTTCCAATTGTCCTTTCCAGTTGAGAATGATTGAATTTAGTCCAGAGTAATGCTGCTCAGACACTGTTCAAATTTTAGGATTCACATTATTGTAAGCCCAACTGTGCATAGTCAGTCATAGGCTCAAAATCTCTGTAGAAAAAGAGAATAGACAAACAGTGTTTGTAGTTTGGAAGAAGAAAATAATTTGGGGCCAAGGCAAAGTGCGCTTGAGGAGTCACATTATTAGTAATATACATAACTACCATGCAGAACACAGTAAAGAAATAATTCTACTATTGTCCTTTAATGGTGTTGTTGGATATGAATCAAATGCTATCTGCTTAGAGCTAAGAGATTTACCATTTCACTTTCACTGTGAGACATACAAGACTAATGTAAAGCTCAAAGAAAAGCAATTTTGCCTTTTGCCAAGTTATTTATTGAACATGACCATTGTGTAAAGGACAATCCCTTTCTGTCAGAGCAAAGATAACAGATAAGTTTAAATCTAGCTTTGAATCAAATTGGAACGCTATTCTCGATCGAAGAGGTCATTTGTAGAAGTGCTTTTTTTTATCTGGCCTACAACAGTTTTGAATTATTACATCCGTGACTGGTATTTTAACCGTCCATAATTCCACAGTCTGACCTCTATGTGGGGGCGTGGCAGAGTGTAGACGGACCACCGGTGTCTGGGAGCATGGGGGTCGGACAGACACATATTGGTGATGTTTCTGACCACAGGCTCTCCGTTTGGCAGGCACAGCAGGCTCTCACTGCACTATTAGTGGAGGAATAGGGCCCAGCGGGGGGTTCACAGACAGCGACACATCCTCATCTCATCCATGCCGACCCACTCCAGACACTGACTCACCAGGACATCTGAGCAAGAAGTGTCTCCAAAGAACACAATATGAGATTCAAAAGTGCTAAGTTAAATACAGCCTGTGTGTTTTTTTTACCCGTATGTGAACGGATCGCCAATGTTAATGCAAGAGTTGGGAAAGATGAAAAAGTAGCCCTGCAGTCTGGATTTGGACACTTTGATGTTTCTGATCTTTGGATGAAAGATATGTCAACGGTTTATAATAGCAGCAGGAGATCCAGACATGCATCACTTCTTCATTCAAAATGGAGATGGTATTTTGTCTGGGTTTACCTTCAAACATAAGCCTCTTCTAGACTGGAGCCTTCAGATTGGGTCTGTCCGAAAGCGTCCCAAATAAGTGTTCCATAGCCACTCCAAGTTTGGGTCTAACGTTTGGTTAATGTTTGGTACTGTAACTAAAAATTGGAGCTAAACACTACAGTCTGTTGATTGATTGACAGTGAATCCTCACTCAAGTGTAAATGAGAAGCGAAAAACACAAGACTGCAATGTGTTTTCAGATGAAGCTTGTCTTGTTCTTGTGTTAATCATAGTACAAAAAATGAGAAATGTGCTTTTTTTGGAAATAAAAAAAGCATTTAACAGGGGTGGCTATTTCTGTTGGGCTTCACCTTTGAATTGAAAAGATTGCATTTGCTGTCCACATAAATTGCATAAGCATAACTCGTGACATGAAAAAGTCAGTCCCCAAAATGTTTTTGTCATCTGCAGCTCTCTGAATTTAAATAAGTCAGACACAGTCTTCTACTCTTTATTCTCAGCTGTACATGCCTATACCTTCAGCCTCTCACTTCAAAAAGGAGTAGTTACACTCTTTATTTGAATGAATGGATACACATATTTTCAAAGTTAGCTTTATCACAAGAACAGTTTCCAAAGGACACTAAA
Organism: Neodontobutis hainanensis; assembly: GCA_024349245.1. Classification (NCBI taxonomy): domain Eukaryota; kingdom Metazoa; phylum Chordata; class Actinopteri; order Gobiiformes; family Odontobutidae; genus Neodontobutis; species Neodontobutis hainanensis. Next base: position 1,897 of record JALDNG010000093.1, on the reverse strand, counting down.
CAAGGAGAACTTGCAGTTACTTGACATTACATAGTAAATGCTGCTCTTCTGCACTCATAAATGTGAATACACATACACATGGCATCATGGCTTACATTAATAGAATTTCTATTCTTCAATATTTATGTGGAACAAAGCTTTGTTCTTGAGCTAACTACAAGCAGTGTTAATGTTAGATGTACAAGTTTTTCCAGTTCTGTGGCCATATAAATATTCTTTACTCGGTTTTAATTGGGCCATTTTAGCACAAATTGCCTTGACCTCAGTTAGCTTTTTTTAGCTTATAGCTTGCATTATTGTTGGATGTACTGGTTATCATTAACAGATTTGGGCAATGTTTCTTTTGAAGCGTGTTGTGTCCCATGTAAGTCTAATTTTTTCACTACAGCAATTACAGCAGCCCCCCAATGTCTTCTTTGGTTGGCCCTTCAGAGGTTTTTAGTTGCTGAAAAATATCCCAGTAGGAGCCTTGCATAGTGATGTTCAGTTCTGGTGCACAGTGAGCAGATCCTGTATTTCTTTCCAGCTTTAGAGTTACTACAGAAGAGAGCAAACACCAAAGCAAAGACAGCAATGGAGTGAGAAAATGTCTGGCGAGAAGGGCCTTGAGCAGATTTCAGTGCAATTGCATCATAGTTTGAAAGCACTGGGGCGTTTTACTAACCCCCATTATCATTACACTTCTTACAGATAAGTGATGTCAATAAAATGTTAAGCTTTCAACTCATTAGGTCTGGTTGCTCCTGTGGTTTAGATGTATATTAACAGTTTCTATATAAATGGAGCACCCTGCTCCGTAGTCGGGATGTCAGACTTACGATGTCACTTGTAAGGAGTAGAAATGCTGCTTCTGTAAAACCCTTGTAGCTTGTTAACTGTTTGACATTACAGCAGTGCGATGTAAGGGAACAGACACATATCACAAAAGGCTGCTTTCCTCAATGAAGGACGGTTTCTATAAAAGTAGTTTTGAAACAAACTTCTTGGAAACATTGTGGGTTTGTTGCCATTAACTAAATGAAAGAAGTGAGGAAATCTTGGCTTTCACTAGTTTAGGTCAAAGGTTTTGCTTGTTTGTAATGCAACAAATGTAGTTTTAATTCCCAATGCAGAGGAGACAATACCTTTAGACTGATTGCCAGATGGTTGTACCATGAGGAGGGCTTCCACAGAAAGTGCAAAGGGCAAGTTTCTTTAGATATACACTTGGTCAGTAACTGGGTGAACCACTTGCCAGTAACTGGTGATCAAAAGCTATCTTTTTGGTGTTAGTCACTTAGTTGACCAATGTAAAAACACATCCACAACTGACAGTCCTGCCACAGCGCTGGTCCAAAGATGCAGCTGGTTGGGAGAAATTACATTGAAAGGTGTAGAATAGTTTGTTGTACTTGTATAGTATAGAGGATATTGTATCGGGTAAAACAGGCAGGAATTGAACTTAAGAATGAACTAGTACAAAATAAAGATCATGACTTTTTTTCAAAAGAAATCTTAATATCATACTTTTGTCTTCTCATCCATCCTTACTACATAAAAGAACAGGATATTTTACTGGACAAACTGGGACGGACGCAGACAAGTAGACCACAGGCGGGGAACTGTTATGTAGTACAGGAGTTCCACAAGGGACTATTCCCGCTCCATTGCACTATATACACAACTGACTTTCTATAGTGTAGCACATTAATTCTTCTTCACAGATATTAATGACTGTAATGAGATGTTATGAGCACATTAGTCTCTGTCATGGTCAGCTTGTATCTCATTATTCATATTGTATGTTTATAAAGAGGCTATTGAGCTCACACAAGTTAGTTGAGTCTCTGGAGGATAAGACTTTTCATAGTGACTTGTTTTATTACAAAGTTGGGAAGTTTCACTGGCTTGAAGAAAT
>JALDNG010000092.1:1055000-1153863 GCA_024349245.1 Neodontobutis hainanensis | reverse complement strand
GCAGCGAGGCTTAGTACTTAGTATTATAGTACTGTACACGTCCTTCTTGTGAGTTAGAATGAACAAAACAATGACAGTAATATAAACTTACCGACGAGCCACTGGACGCCATGGCGAACGGTCAGCTTGCTTTTCGCGGCGGAATTGAAAGACTCGCGTCACGTGACTGTCAGCTTGGAATTGTATTGGCTGGATGTAGTTTGATATGAGTCAGGATTGATTGCTCAGGCCTTATTTACCTGACGTAAGTTTCATACGTTTTAAACATTGAATTTTTGTACACTGAATTTTTAGACACTGTATTTTTGTACACTAAATTTTAGACACTGTATTTTTGTACACTGAATTTCTGGACACTGTATTTTGCTACAAAATTATTATACAATGAATTTTTTTTATCAGAATTCGATGCAAAAAATCCAGTTATGTAAATTTGGTGAAAAAAAAAGCTTTGTTTAAAAAGACACAAAATTACCTTCATAGCAGGCTACCATTATTTAGCATTAGACAACTGAAATCAAAACGCCACAATATTATATATGGTCTGTAATTATGTCTTCCCTTTTCAATAAAAAAGCAGAGTGTTTTTATCCCCCAAAGTAGCAAGGTAGCAGCAGTACCACAGTTCTCTCCACTCTGCCTATGTTCACTCCTCCCCTTACGTCGGTCACACTCCTTTTTTCCTCTGCGGGCCTTGCTTGATAAATCATTGTTGTTGTTTTTTTGTCAGTGTTGGTGTCTGGGCTTTGCTAGAGGCCGGTTGTTTGTTTTTTTTTTTGTTGCTCGCAGAGTTCATCTCGACACATATGCTTGCTAATCTCGCTCATTGTCATGGAGTCTATACTAGGAAATCAGAGCTGTACACGGGTGCGTGCATTATGTCACAACTGGATTGATTTCCCGGCTAAACTGGCCTTAATTCTGCACAATGAAATGAGCCTACAGGCTCATAGAGACAACCGTTTTAAAAACAGTGAAGATCTCAGCAAGGTCTCATCTAATAATGTACAGCTCATATGTGGGAACGTTAAAACAATATTTTAGCTTAAAAGGTTACAATTAAATTAAATTTTATTAAATTAAACAATTATAAACACATTAATAAAATAACTTCTAAACTAACACTCTTGCTCATAATGTCTGAGACATACATCTGCATAATTATACAAATCTGCTTCCAAAAAAGTTTAAATAAGTAATAGGGATGAGCAAGTACAGCATTATCTGTATCTGTATCTGTTAACCATATGAATTATCTGTTAGGGGTGGGCAGATTGATCCTTAATATCGATACTTTCGATATAGGGCTTGTATTGAAAATGATTGATTCAAAAGTCAAAATATCGATATTAAAAGGCTTTTTATAACAGTGATTTTATTTATTTTTCATTAAATATAATATTTAAAATAAGCTTGTATATAACGCTTTCTCTTATGCAGCTTCTTTCACACGTCACACACATTGATCCCCCCGCTCTACTGTGTTTTGTTGCCCTGCCATCACGTGACTCAGCAGCGGCAACAGCAGCAGCTGCAGAGAGAGTAAGAGCGAGGTGGTGCGTGTCTGCCTTGGTCTCCTGGAGCTGGCAGATATTTTACTGCTGTGAATGAAAACACCATGAATTGTGACGTCTGGAAAAAGGCCATTCGCAACTTTGGTAACACCACCAACTTACACAAACACATAAAAAGTCATGAGAGCTTGGAACTACAAAATGAAAGAGAGGAGGCAAATGTTTCAGAGCCCCGCCGGCAGCGAGTTAGAAGTCACTGGCAGAGTCCTTTCAGCTTCAGAAATATTATCCAGGTAGTCAACACTGGTAGAAATATGTTTTAAGTCATATTGGATCTTCAGCATGAAGTGTCCTCACCATAGTTGTAACAAAACGTAACCATGGGTAATATAATCCTCAAATGAACAATGCCTTCCCTAACCATAGTTTAACTGTGGTATTTTTTGTAAAACTGCAGTTGTATACACCACAAAATGTAGTTATCTAAAGAGATATTTTTTTATAAAAATGAAATAAAAGGAAAAATTATAACACTTTACAAATAAAGTGTTAATTGTTAACAATATTTATGAATGTTTGTTAATGTTATTTTATGAAAACTAAGATTAACAAATATGTGTGTTCATGGTGTGTGTTTGTTTAATTTAACAATGAAAGGGACACTACAAGATTGCATTTTTAAGTTACAAGTGAATAGGCTATAGACTAAAATTAATCATTTTGATATCCCCTAAACAAGAAAGTAATTGTAATTTTAATTGTGTGCTAAAAATATTTATATACATCGGTATCGGTATCAGTATCAGCAATAGTGGCCCTGTATATACTTGGTATTGATCGATACAAAATTTTGCAGTATCGCCCACCTCGATTATTTTTAATTATGCAATTAATATGGGTTGATCAGAAATTGTTATTATGTTAATATATAAATATTGCAATTTATTGTTAAATTGCAATATTTATTGCTGATTAGAAAACCATTTACATGACAGCATCAGCATTGAACTTCAGATCAATGGTTTTAAAAATCACAATAACAAACAAACTATATACAGTTCGAACTATGTATGAACACATTGGTTTGCAATTATGATGAAAAATGTAATGTACAAGAGTTTTTATCTAAACATAACTTTCTTTTTTTAACTTTAAAGTTTTGTTATTATCAGTGTGAATTTGTTTTTTGTTGGTTCTTTTTTTTTCCACACCAGGTATGTGTGTGATTAATTTGTAATATTACAGTTTTATACCACCAATTCCTTTATTTTTTATGAAATACAGCAAGAGCAAGTGTCAGACACTCTGAACTGGTTAGAGCCAGCAGACGGGTAAAAGAAAAAAAAAAACTCTGATGACAGGCAGAGAGAGGGAGAGAGTGTGTGTTTAGCTAATTAATTTGTAATATAGTTTTGCAGGAGTTGTTATACTACTACTTGATTTTTTGCGTGAAGTCAAAAAACTGGTTAGAGCCAGCAGACAGTTAAAAAAAAGAAGAAAAAAATCTTTGACAGGCTGAGACGCTAGTCACATTCTACCAATCACCATGTCTCAACAAACCTAAATTTAACAGAACCCCACTGGTTAATAAGTACTACAAACAAACTGAAATATAAAACAAACCTGAAGCTGAAGAAACCGTAATTGTTAACGGAAAAGACCCGCGAACCTGAGTGACTGAGGGAGAGACAGAGAGAGAAAGAGCGCTGTTCTCTTCTCAGTGTTCTGTGAGTGAGCAGAGCGGCTGCAGATGTAGGGGAGGGGCGCCGGTACAGAACGCAGACACAGCTAACCAATGAGGATTTTTATTCAATCCAAGCACAGATATTAGCTCATATTACTCATATAATACTCGTACTCGGCAAAAGTGCATAATATTCGTTTCAGCCGAGTATCCGGCTCAACTCGTTGTTTAGTATGTTTAGTTTAGTTTATTCTTTATTTCTCAGGCACCATGTACAACTACATTAATCTCACAAGAAAATATATGCTTTGTACAAGATTTAGAACTTCAGACTGTCTAGGAGCTGATTCCATTGTTTGATGGTTTAAAATGAAAAGGCAGATTGTGCAAATGCAGAGCATCTTTTAGGGATTGTGCAGTTTTTGCATAATTTTCCTATTTTGGCTAATTGGACTGTGTCATGTGACTAGCTCTACACCAATAATGTGGAAAAGGTGTGAGGTGTCCACTGATGACTCCAGCTAACATCCAGATGGAAGTGAGAATACAAGGGCAAGGAAATGCGTTTAGTTCCATTCTTCAGTTTTTTTTTTTACTGTTATAGTGCAATTACTTGTTTTAAATACTCTAACAAGAACACATGAGGTGTGTGATAATCTCATTTTATTGTCATTAGAATGGTCTAATTTAAGAAATAAAATCATGTTTATATGTTTATTTTTTATCATGACCTGGTTAATTTTCCTGCGTCACTTCACTGTTGAAGATACTTCATCCTTCAAGTTTGCTGCTGTCTATCATCTTAGATTCAGTCTCTGAAAACAGCATTTAGCACTATAGTTTTTGAGACTTTACTTTGTTGACTAAATTTAGACTAACGTAAACACTAGTACACTGTTTGTCACCTCTGTCTCTGCTGGGCTCTGCCTATTTTTCAGATTTTGTGAGTGGGTGGAGTTGGGCTCTGACCAGGGGTCTAGTTACACTTTAACAGCAGAACCGAGCCGTAGGCTTTTAGGAATCAGCTTACTTTGTCTGCATTGTAGGTTAAATCTAAGATAATTTCTATAGTCTGCCAGTTTTCTGGTGGTTTGTAAAGAACAACATATAAAATAGATGGAGAAAACCTCAACTCCATTTTGAATGACACATAATCAAATGATGAAAACTCGTCAAGTGATAGTTTCTGGATAAGAATATTATCTCTAAAAATAGCACAAACACCACCACCCTTTTTGTTTTCCCGCATTTTGGATAAAAATGTGAAATTTGATGGGGTGGATTCAATAAGGACAGCATTTCCAGTCTTGCTGTCTAACCATGTTTCTGTTAAAAACATAAAATCAAGCTTATTTGAAATTATAAAATCATTAATTAAAAAAGATTTGTTTCCCAAGGACCTGACATTGAACACTGCAAGTTTCAAGTCTGTTTGAGCAGGACCAGACTTTATCTGTTTGCAGGGGATTTGAATCAGGTTTGTCTGATTAGACAACAATCTAACTGTTATTCTCTTCTCGATTCTGTGACTTCTGACTTTAGCTATGGAGCTGGAGTGTTCTCTCCCAGGGCCTCGGGTTGATAAGTGTTTTATTATGACAAAAAGTCCTGGAACAGCAGAGGCCCTCAGTGTCCTAATCGCTGATAGTAGCGTTGGTGCTAGCCAAGGCTTTTGGAGCTGGTCTGTGAGGAGGCGGTCCCCAATCTCGTTCAACAATGAGCTGAGGGTGAGACAACCAGATAACATTAAAGGATTGTAAAGCAGTTAGCTCCAGTGTCAAAGCTGAGTGTTCCAGCTGTCTTCTATGGAAGCCCTAAATGGCCATGGATGCCAACATTTCAATGGCACTATGCCTATTTAGCAAAATTTTTCTTATGTGATTTGTATAAATTAAAGAAATTTACGCAAAACTGATAAATGCTGCTGTGAATTGATAGATTCCTTCTTGATAAATGTTCCTCCAGTCAGTTTGTTAACTTACATGCAGATTTTTCAGAACTGTTTCTAGATCACACATTTTTTTTTTTACAAATTATTTAATTTATCAGTTTTTCAATTTAAATAGATTTTAAGATACCTTTATACACAACTTATGGTTTAACTTTTTACTCACTGATTTTTCCACAAGAGCAGAAACAGTTTACCATCCACTACTATTTGTGCTTTTGTTCATAAACATTTTAAAAGAGACTCACTGTGTAATTTGGCTCCGTAGTAACAGAGACTTCACAATGGCTCTAACAAACCCTTTCCGTTCAAGTGCAAATGCTAATTCCCTCAGACTAACAACAAAACAAAGAGATCGGGTGAATGTGTGAACTATAGCAACCACCGTCAGTATTAGAGCCAAGTATGAAGCGAGTACAGATTAAACCTGGAACTGGTCTAAGGAAATCAATAATTGTTTTTAGGCATTACTCTAAACAAAGTGAACAAACACATTTCCAAACCGATAAAGGTAAGCCGTCATTTTATTCTTATCTATTTTTTCATTAGGAACCATGGTTTATTGTCATTACCTTCTAAACTTGTCTCTAACTTCTTTTCACTGGCATTTATAGTTCGAATTAGTGAATATATTTGCTTTTATCTCTTTTAGCTCTTACTGTGCATTTATTGTTATTTTGTTGGTGATATCTTATGTTACACAAAGTGAACTTTGTTGTTTCGGACCTATGGTGTTGTAAACCTTGTACAGCAGTTTGGTCAAATCACTTCAAGTTTTTTAAATGTACTTTTTTATGTGACTGTCTTACATAGGTTGTGTAAAAGTTAATTCAGTGATTTTATTTATTTATGTAGTGCTTGGGTAATTAAAAATGCGTAACATCAGATTGGGCTGAATTGATACCTTACATGCCAACCTTGCTATCCATTAATAAATGTAGAGTTAAAGAATCCAACACTAAAGCTAGGTATGGGCTGTATCAGTACAATTGCTGAAAGGGTTACAAACTGTCCCTAGCATAGCATACTTTCAAAAAGAGGGAGCTAAACAGTCCAGTCTGTTTCTTTGATGAGGGATAATTGATTCATAAAAAGGAAAGCCTCTGAGCAGTCAGTGTCACAAACAGGAATCACAAGTTTGGACTGGCTATGTCTACAGACTCAGATTTGTTTTTGCTCCTCTATGATGCTATTTGATTGTTACAGCCTATATCCTAGAGAAAAACAAGTCTGATCTTGGTTTTAGTCTCTACAGAACTGGATTAGATTTACAAAAAAAAACAATTATTTCCTTGTTAGCAATAACCAATGCATGTATCACTGATTAAAGTATCTAACTGATATTGTCACAATCAGAGGAGGTAGTCTCATGAAGAGTGGAATATTGCTCTGGTTCAGAACTTCTCCGCTGTAACATGAGCGCACAGTGTTTAACAGAGATTACCCTCATGTACCATGTTCACTCTAGAACAGCAACACCTGAATGGAACAGTGTCACAACTCACCTGAGCCTTTAACGACTCTCACATCAGGAGTCACAGTGTCCTTTCATAGCTAACAACTCTTAGACCAATCAGAGTTAGTTTAAGCTTAAACCCCTCCCTCTAGAGATATAAGCTCAGATCTCTTACCAGTTGAACTCAGAATTAATAAAATCTCTTGGAATTAGAGACGAAACGTCTTCACCTTTAAAACCTAGTCCAGATGCCTTTGCTTCAACCTTTTTATCATGGATCTTATTTCAATAATATTACCTATTCTTTTTTCATGCTAGAAGAAAAGAAAAAAATCTCCAGTGAAAGACTGAATGATACCTGGTCTAAGAAATAAAATAAGAAATTGTATTTAATTAATTTTACCTTTGATGCAAACATTTATAAATATTTATTTGTCACAGATTACAGCTGGGATCAGAAGGATTTGTCTAGTGTACCCCCTGGGCTTTTTTGTTATACCCCACCTGCTGTACGTCTCGTTGTCCTAAACCCCCACTCCCTCCCAGCAGATTGTAGCAGAGCTAATTTAGAGCAAATCAGCATTTGTAACTCCTTCGTCTCGCTCTTTCATTTCATCAAAAAACTGGAATTTACTTCACCCATTTAATATTTATGAAAATATTCCACTTAATGCAAACACCGTATAAATATTTGAATAAATAGGCCCACATCTCAAACAACTGATTTTATGTTATAGCCATACAACAGCAAAATAACCACATCAGCACCACGGCCCAAAAAACACAGGAACTGTCTGCGGTTCTTCACAACATTAAGAACAAGATCTTTCATTCTTACTATGCTCAGTTCATTCAGCAGCAAGTAATGACAAAAACTATTATTTGTTTCTGTCACCATGCTGCGTCTTTTCTCCTTGACACCTCCATATGCAGCTCTACAGCTTGTTTCTTTTGGTCAGTGAACTGTGTTTCTATTGTCGTGTCGCAGGTTAGGCATTCAGCGCAAGTTACCAGAGATCTACCTCAATAGAAAGTAAACGAGCATTGTGACACTGAAAACACAGGTTTAACCCCAAACTTATCTCTAAACCTGCTAATCCAGCTTTAGACAGGGCCCTGGAATTGTAGGTTGATCAGTCATCCGGGGCCAGCAAAACTGCTGCTGAAGTTTCACGCTGGCAGTTATAATAAATGTCCGGAAAACCCCTTTACCTCTCTGAACGCAGCTCAAGTTCAGAGAGTATATATATATATATATTAGGGCTGCAACTAACAATTATTAAAAAAAATTATAATAATCTGTAGATTATTTTTTGATTAATCGATTAATCAGATAAAAAACAAAAAACAAGAAAAGCATTAATTTACAACCTTTAATTGAAAAACAGAACTAAATTTTTTAGAACGTGCACAAACATGTTGCTCCTTGAACATCCCTGAGCTGTTATAATAATAATTAAAGCCGCAAGCGGCGATAAAGGCCCTCGCCACCCTTGCGACCGCGGGGACACATGTATTCGGAGGAATGCATTTCGTGCTTTAAAGCGTAAACTTCACAGTAATGTCAAATAACTGGGCCTGTGCCTCTGCTTGAATCTTCTTCTGGCTGGAGCCTGCTTCATCACCTCGGGCCTGTGCTACTGCTGGGGCCTGCTACACCACCTTGTATTTAGAGTTAAAGGTCTCCACATTCCCTGGTTTTCCTGGGATCTGTCTGAACTTATAAAAATAATAGATTATGTTTGGGCTAAGGAGAGAAAAACAAAGTACTGGCTGGAGATTTGCTCAGAAATCGCTGCACCCGCCTGTTGAAAAGTAAAAATGTAAATATTACTTGTCTAAAAAACAAGTTTACAAGTTCCAAAAGATTCTGAAGAGCTTTCCAAGGCTCTAGTCTTGGCTCTGGAGGAGCGTCCTTTAAAGGAAGGATCCTGGCATTTGGTAAATGGCATTTATTTCCCAAAGAAATGGCTGCCTCTTCACAGGCTCATTACGACCACAGCCGTAAATGTATCAAAAACAAAATGACAACTTTGGTTGGCACTCGTGTCTAGATAATACTCAACAAATTTGGGGCCTTTTAGAAAAAAACACATTGGGTTTAATCTTTTGACCCGAGGGGTGCAATTTAGGTGGTCCCGTGTTCCACCCCACCTGGCGGACTTCCTGTTGAGTTTAGGCTGTGGCTGTCATAGACTTTTCTGTTTGGCCTAAGGTGTCCTATGGATGTACCAAGTTTCATTTTTCTACGTTGGAAAAAATTACTTTCACTTTCCATAGGCCGAATGTATTTTCATTTCCCAGGGTCGCCACTGAGTCATTTCTTTTATTATTTTTTCAAATACTTAAGATACATCAATATTTCGCCAGGCTTAAGTTTAGTGGCCAATAAAATTAACTTTTGCGCACATTTACTGGGTCAAAATTAAGGACAATTTTGCAGAAAAATTTGCAGAAAAATAAAAATTAAATAAAAATATAAATTGAGCAAAAACAACAAGAAAAGGCATTGTCTATTTTGCACACAAGTGTTTAGCTCATTTTGCCTAAGTTTGGTGTTTCTTGAATGAAGCAGCTATTTTCTGTCAATTTTTAAAAGTGAGGTGTATTCTAACCCGGTTCACATTTTCAATTCAAAATGGCCGCCTTCTCGTGTGTGATAGGGTGTGGTCCCCATTGGCTTTTATGTTCATAAGCCCATGCTGGATGTGTGTACCAAGTTTCATTTGCCTAGGACAAACTAAAATTTTCCCTTCCCATTGACTTTTTCCACATATTTGCGCCGTTGCTATGGCAACAAATTTATAAATAGGGGGTGGTTGTCATTGGCTTTTATGTTCGTCATAACATAAGTGATGTGTGTACCAAATTTTATGTCTCTATGACATACTAAATTCTTGGGTCCCTTTATAAGTTTGTAGGTGGCGCTAGAGGGCCATTTCTAAAGCAAACCCTTTTATTTACATATCTTTGTGTTCAGGTCATGAATGTGCACAAACGCCTTTTTGGGTCCAACTTGATCCGAGAAAGCATTTGAGAGTTAAGGTATATTTTATTTTCACAAAAACGGCTGCCTGGTTACAGACTTGCCACACCCACACCCGATAAGATAGCAAAAACAAACTGATAACTTTGGTTGGCACATGTGTCTAGATGATACTCACCAAATTTGGGGCCTTTTAGATGAAAACACATTGGGTTTAATCTTTTGACCCGAGGGGTGCGATTTAGTTGGTCGCGCCTTTCACCCCACATGGTGGACTTCCTGTTGAGTTTAGGCTGTGGCTGTCATAGACTTTTCTGTTTGCCCTGAGGTGTCCTATGGATGTACCAAGTTTTGTATTTCTACATTGGAAAAAATGTACTTTCACTTTCCATAGGCCCAATGTATTTTGACTTTTCTAGGGGTCGCCACTGAGTCATTTTTCATATTTTTTTTTCGGCGACTTCAAATACATAAATTTTTCGCCGATCTTGAACTTTGGGCCAAATAAAAATGACTTTTTGCGCATGTTCACTGGGTCAAATTGAGGATCATTTTGCAGAAAAAAAAAAAAAAATAATAATCCGAGCAAAAACAATAGGCCCTCCCAGCTATCACCGGCTCGGGCCTAATAAAATAAAATAAAAATGGACTAACACAAAAAGCATACAAATGTATGCTTTACATCTGCCAAATTCATTTTTTTTTTAATAAAGTGCCACCTAAGCTGCCAGAACAATAAATAAGTAGTTTTGTCCTGTTCAGTCCAAATATCTAAAAAATCTTAATTCAAGATACATTTACTAGAAATAGCATAAGAAATGATGTCTTGTTTTCTGAAAAAAAAAAAAACACCTTAAAATTAAGTGGTTTGTTTAAAACAAGCTAAATTATCTGCCAATAAGGTATGAAAAATAATCTTAATAATATATAATCTCAACAGAAGTGTTAAGCATCACTTAATTTTCTCATGCCATTTTTCGTGTCTAGTTACCTTGATTTTTTTTTATATTTGAACTGGAAACGAAACAAAATTATTAAGTAAGAAATCTTTTATTGCAGTGTAGCGTTAACATATTAAAAAATATATGGTCCAAAAAAGGCGAGTGAATAAAAACTAAATAAAATAAAAGTACAAAGTAACTAACCGCTATACCACCCCTGCTTTACTACTGTTATTAACGAGCTAACGCTAACTTGTCATGATTGTCAATCTGGATAACGAGTAAACACCAGCAAAAAGGACATTAGGTTCCTCATCCCTTCAATATGGAACAAAAGAAGGATTCTGTAGTGACTTACCCTGCTGTTGAACACCCTTCCTCCTCATCAAAGACTCCAACATGTTTGTGTTTCAAGAGAAAAAGTGACGGTGTGTACATCATTAACCTTAAGAAGACCTGGGAGAAAATGCTTCTTGCTGCCAGGGCTATTGTGGCCGGGTCATTGCCGTGGTGCTCTCGTGTTATGCCATGTCGCTTTTGCATATTTTGCAGTTAACACACTTTTTCTGTTTATTTAGTGTGAAAGGCTCCCCCACCTTGGATGACTTGGGGCGCACGAATTTCTGTATCTTTCCTCTAGTACCTTCGATGTTCTTTTTTGTTTTTGTTCCGCCCATAGATAGTAAATAGAAAGGTTCCGCCCTGTTTATGAGGCGCCTAACTCTGCTAGCCTAGCACTAGCATCAGTGCGCGAGAAAGACCGAGTGTGTTGATGCAGCTAAACTAAAACTAAAGTTTTTATTTTTTACATAATAATCAAACGTCTCTGCTTCGCGCGACACAACGAATCGATGAAATTCATTGAGACTTATTTAGTAATCGATTTTAATAAATTTGATCGATTCGTTGTTGCAGCACTAATCTCTCTCTCTCTCTCTCTCTCTCTCTCTCTAAATGTGTGTGTGTGTATATATATATATATATATACACACACACACATTTATATATATATATTTTATATATATTCGTATTCACAGTTATATATTGTTAAACATATAACTTTATTTTAAGTACAATTGGGGAGGGCCGCTAATCACATGAATTGTTTAAAGCTCATTATGACTATATAATATGAATTAAAATTAGTTTGCTCAGTGGACAACTACTTAAAAACACCTAATAATAGCATAACATGATTAAGTTACATTTTATTATTATTATTATTATTATTATTATTATTATTATTATTATTATTATTATTATTATTATTATTAGAATGGTAATAATAATATGTAACTTAATCATGTTATGCCTTTAATTGAGACTGCATTTTGGCCCTTCTCCATTTGAGTTTGACACCCCTGCGCAATAACTTTTGTGCATTAAAAATCTTTTGCAAAATAAAGAGATGTATTCCCAACAGAATTATGTCATATTCATTGCATGTATATTTATCAATATTACAATATTGATTCACCACCTTTTCTCAGCTAACTGGCTCACACGGCTGTTTCTCTGAATGTTTCTCTGTTCTTAGCTGACACTGAACATCTCTAACACAGCATTAAATCATATTAGATTATTTTATTTTAGCTTGTAGCTACAAACTCTGCAAACTCTCATCTCTGCGTCTGCAGACAAGGGAACATAAATAATGAGAGTGTAAATACCTGAGCAGAAGGATTAAAATAACTGCGTTACTTTGAGGATCTCAGTTAAAAAGTTTGCTCAGCCAGCATCAGCGTGCAAGTGAGGGACATAGATGCAGCGCCTTGATTGACAGATGACATCACCACAGCTCACCTGTGATTGGTCCGTGTGTTTGGTTCCATGTGAAAACTTCCAATAGCTCTAGCTCCAAGAAGGAGGAATATTGGACAATTATAATTATACCAGTGTACCTAGAACATTTGTCACAATTTTTCTGATTTGAAAAAGTTAAAAACTCCTGCTTTAAACAAGAGCAGAACTTGTGACATAAAAGAGTGAGGCCCTAAAATGTGATAAAGTAAAATTAGTTGAAATTGAAGAGAAAAGTTGAAAAAGGGAACAACTACATCTATGTATTACAAGAGCAGTGGCTCTTATGTCTCAATATTAACCTCTGTATAAATATGTTTCATTTCCTAAACTAGACTCAAAACCGACCCTCCAGGACATGAGGCCCTTCTCTCTGAGCAGACCCTCAAGCTTGAAGACCTCCCTACTCCCTTTGGACTCTGATGGGACTGGACCAGAGACTACAGGCCGATCCAGACGAGTACTGGGGAAAGACCTGCCTCTGAACAAGGATCAGACTCTGCTCCATCAGGTGAGAACACAACAGCATCTCTTCTCTATGTGGTCAATTGTACAAGTATGTCCTTTAGTTCTAACTGTATACTGCAGCATTTTTAAGATCCAGGAGGTGGCAGCAGAGTCCGTGTTTTGCCTTACTTCACAGTTGACTTTGACAAATGGTTTTACGTCTGAGGCAGGAGCCTGAGCAGAAGTGAAGCTGGCAGCTGTTGGAACATGTGTTGTAAAACTCAGAGCTGCTGCTGTGTGGGCTGCCTTCCATCACTTTGCCCTGGTTTATTCAACTCCTTGGTGAACCTTAGACCCTTACTGACTCCTTGTTTCTACCACTTAACATTTATTTACAAACAAAATGAACACTGGCTTTAAATAAACACTGTGCATTTCTGTGAGAAGTCTGCATGTCCTCCTTGAGTGACTTTGGGTTCTTTATGGGTTCTCTTCCTCCAAACGTTAAAGACTGTAAAGGATCCAAACTAATTGAATGTGAGTTATCTGTTGTAGTGTTGTGCATTGAAGTGTTGCATGTGATACATAAAAGTATATGTCTGGGTTTAAGGTTAGTTTAAATTTAGAAGAAGTGTAAACATTTAGTTTTTAACCGTTAGAACAACAATATGTTCCATTCACCTAAAAAAAAAAAAGATAAAAATTTATATTTTAATTTAAGGTTATCATCCTGTAGCAGCCTTATATTTCTTTATATTTTCTAAATAAGTTTAAACGTTGCAAATCAATAGGTATTCCATTATGGTAGCTCATATGGGAGTTTTCTCATACTGTGCTGCTCTTGATATTATGAGTTAACCTGCTTTGCTTTTAGGCTTTATTTAGAGGCAGCTAGTAATTATTAAGAGCACCTGTTTCCAGTTTGATACAGCGTCGGTGTCTTTTGGCTCTCGCTTTGTTAAAACTGTTACATTCACTTGGTTTAATAAAAACGAGAGTCCTTAAAACATAGAAAACTGCTGCTTCTCTTAAAAACTGAGACTAGTTAATTAGTTGTGCCTCTAGCCTGTCCCACTGCTGCAAATGAGGATAGGTTGTAGCAGTGGGTTAGGGTTAGGTTCAAAGATCATAAGTAAGGGAACACATGGCTTCTAGATGTGGCTTAAATTGCCCTTTGAAACCATTTAAACCAGTCCCAGTTCTGTTAAATCCATCAATATTAAAGGTATTTGATGCATATGCTTCATGTACTAACTGTAGAGGAAAGGTGAGGGAAATGTTTTCTATATATCACAATATATACTGTATTCTTTACTTTGCATACTCTACTTATTTTTTCTCCTAAACTTTAATTTTTCTGTTTTCCCAGTGACACTTTCTACATTCAGGAGAAGGGCTTGGCTCAGCTCTGCACAAGTTGCTCACTGTACTCACGAGGCCTAATGAGAGCTCGTCCCTCTCTTTCTGGCGCTGATCAGTGAAGCGTGTGTTTGTCCCCCTCCTCCTCGTCCTCCTCTTCGTCTTCTCGCTGCCTCTGTCTGTGCTCGACTCCGCTGTAATCGTCTGTTCTCTTTGTTCCGTCTCGGCGCTCACGGTTGACAGTTTGACTGCTGTTGCTGCCACTCGTTTCCTTCAGACGCAGTAATATCAGCACTTTACACCCCCCTCCCTCCTCCTCACACACAAACACAGACTCGGGACGTGTTCATTAAAAGCACTGAGGGCCGCTGCATGAATGTGTTTGTGGAAAGTTTACTTTGGAGGAAGTGTAGCAGCTGTTGTTGTGGTGACATTTTGATGGCTTTGTGCTTCAGGGAGCAGCCACACCCCGTTCTCCATCACTTTAATCCATGTGTTTCAGCCTCCATCATGTGGCGGGACATTTGCAAAAAGACTGGAGCCAGTACTGGGCTAATGCTTAAAAGTATGGGCTGGATGAACAATCTGCCTAACTCTGATTGGTTATTTCTATAAGGAGGCAGGTCTAACAAATTTACCGCTGGGAAAAAAGTACTTTTTACTTTTATTTAAGTACATTAGAACAATTTACGTTACTCTTACTGAGTTACATCGGGCTACACTAGACCAGTTACAATTTTTTTTACCATTTATTCTACACATTCTATGCTTTATTTTTGCAACCAGTCTACCGAATAACTGGATTTGACCAATCAGAAGTGGCCCCGCAGTCACATGACCAACACAAACTGTGGAGGCAACTCTTCACATGCAGCAGACAGAATAAAAACATGAAAGATTTCAGAGGCTACTTCAACACTACTCTTGAGTACAATTGTAGGCTACTCTACCTACCTCTGGTTTCAGTGTCAGGGGTAGGTATGTATATTCCCGACATATATGTTTGTTAGCATGTATTTGCCACTTTACTTTTAAAACGGCTGCTATTTAAGCCAAGCTGCTCCTTTTGAAATGTGGTTTTACTGCCATTCACTTAAAATATTTAAAATAAAATTCACTGAAAGATATTTTGGAGTTTGCTTGTTCTCACAATCAAGCTATGATAAAGGAAAAGGACATATGCTTTGTTAAATTCAAAACCGTAATGTTGTCACATTTACCAACTACAGAATTTTATACTTATGGCAAAGACCAAATTGTCCTTATACAATATAAAGTATACAACACAGTGCAAACATCTTACAAATCATGTGGGATTTACAGTCAATATTTGCTTTAGGCTCGTGTGTCAGCTCTGAGTCTACAGCAGAAGAAGGCTAAAATGTGTTTGGTTTGTAACAACCAATCACAGCAGACCCAAACTAAAAAGTATGGTCCCCAAAAGAACAAGTGCTGGAAAGCCTATTATTTTATTTCCATAAAATATAATGTACAAAAAGAACAGACAAGCTTTTTTTATTGACTGAAGTTAATTGTCTGAAGCTGGCAAAGTTTAGGGAGTATTAGAGTATTCAGACCTGGCAATAAAATCCATATAACGTGATTATATATTGTATGTCCTTGTCTTTCCTCTCTTCGTGTCCATGTTATACTGAGCTTTTGATTTTAACCATAACACAGCAACCTTCTGCAGATATGATACAAATTCAATTCTTTCTCAAATGTGGTCATTTTCCATCTTTAGACCCAGGATCCTTGTTCAATGTTAACCCCTGTGTGGTCCACAGGTATTTTTTTAGGATCTTAAATGATAATAATCTGGCCTCAGTTTGGACTCTGAATTCCAGGTAGGATTCTGCTGAATTTAAGAGGAGCCCAAATTAATTTTTGTCACAGTGAATAAACAAACATCCTCCCAGTTTAACTGTGTGCAACTGTCTCTTTCTTTTCCCAAACAAATTATTCAAGCAACTTTTCTTTCACAAACACTAAAACTTACAGAATATTCATCAATGTTTTCCCGGTTGGTGTCCAGCACCCTGGATAGGAACCAGTTAGTTGCATTTAGGCATTTAAGCATACCGATATGTACAAATAAGTGCATCTTAGTGTCCCGCTTCGGGCAGCTGTCCATTGGAACAAAACATTAGAATGGTTGGAGCTAAAGACACTGCAAACTGTAGATAATTTGAGCTTGAAAATTATCTGTTGTCTTCAATATATAAATGGGAGTATATTTTAAACCAAAAAAGAAAATCTGTTTGTAACCATGCCAGGCTGCTACACTTAAAACTGATTTACGTGTACAGTGACGTGCACACAAAAAAATTTGCCGCTTCAATTAAAAATAAGTAGTAAGTAGTTAATTAATAATTAATAATATTAATTTATTTAATTTATTAAAATTAATAATATTAATAAGTCTTTGCACAGATGTGAAAATGATAAATTAATATGTGAACCTGAATAAAGAATTCTGATAGTAAAAATATTAAAACAAGTAATCAGACCAACCTACCAAACCAAACAATTGTTTGGGTCTTTGAAAAATTTGAAAAATTGGGTCTTTTCAAACCAAATACCACCTTCAAACAAAAATGATTTTCCTTCTAATTCCTGGACTACAACAAGCAGTATTAAATTAAAGAGAAACTAAACCAGAGAATATCTTTTTTTTAAAAAAATATCCATGTGCGTGTAGCCCGGGCCTGAACCCGGATGTGAAAATAGTGACAATCTTCCCTCTGTCTCACCTGTGCCTCAGACTTTGCCCCATCTCTGTCTCAGGTAGAGTATTCAGAGCTGGTCCCAGAGGGGCAGCTGCTCTGTGGCGGCTGATCGCACCGATAATTGGACACTGTAGTGTCTATAATAAGACTCAGAGGCAGGAGCTCCGCTGGGGTTCGCTGCACTGTATTACACCAGCGAGGATGTAGGGCAGCGCAGTGGGGACTGTGCTTTGATTATGAGACACCTAAATAGGTAACTGAGCACGTCTGTGTGTCTAATTTAGTGCCAGCTCTTTGCCAGTTCTCCTTTAAGTGCGTTTGCCCAAGTGTGTTTAAAAAAAACACACAAGGTCGGAACAAAAGTGTGCTGTGGCTGATCCCAGGTTTAAAAACAGCCTCCAGTCAATTCTGTAAAAAGATAGTTCTGGGAAATTACTGCTTGCATGAAACCCACCATATTCAGTTTTCTTTTCATATTGTTCTAACTGTCCTTTGTACAATCTTCTGTGAAATACACTGCTCAGATTCTCATTAACCTTGAAAAACGTGACATTACTAGCTCATTCTCAATCAGCACCAAGACCAAGCCCTGGCTCAGATCTGGAGATGGTCGAAAAAGGTTTACGTCACTAAAACTGACGGGCGACATTTTCACGTATCGTCTGCACTAATGCGGTCATTGTATTAGTCTGTTTTTTTTGCCAGTCATTTTTTGGTTGTTAGTTCTGGGTCAGGACCTCAAAAGGAAAAGCTCTGGGATACATTTCTCAGAAAGAAAAATATATATATTTACCCTTTTGCAGATGATGCTCTGAGGGTAGCTTGGAGTAAAGCCATTGCTCATCGTCAAGATAACATTTGAAGAAGACTTTAAAAAACTTAAATGTATTGCCAAGAATGAATGTAAGGCTGTGTAAGATTATGCCACGGTAGATCAAACTTTTTTAAGTTGAGTAGTTTCATAAAAATACAATAGGTTTAATATAATGTAATATCATAAATGCAATGTTTTAGTTCACAAACTGTGAGTCGTAAAACGCTTATTCTGTTAAAACCAGAAACCAGAAACAGTTGCTGATATTAAAAGAAACATTAACTACAATATTTATCACAAACAGGAGTACACACTTGGGACCAGGGGACAAGGTTGGAACTACTCAGTATTGCTCTGGAGGAGCAGGAGGAAGTGTCTGGGAAGGGGAAGGTGTTTAAACTGCTGCCTCCACTTCAAATCAAGAAAATGGATGGATGATTAAGGGTCTGTGACATTTTAGAGCTGGAGTGAAATCCAGAAGTAACTACAATGAGCACTAATCTTTATTACTCCATTTGTAAATAACGCTCTGACTGGCACGTCTTAGTTTTTACATTTTTTTTAAACCTAAGCTAAAGAGAATTTATTGTAAGTGATGGGCCTTTTCTTATAAAACAACACAAAAACATGTCAAACGTTAAATACATTATGCCAGTCAGTTTGCAGCTTTTAGTAAGAAAATGCTGACACTGCAATGCTGAGATGTTCTTGTTTCCACATTTGTTGACCATTCTTTCTGTGTGTTTTTGTTGTAGGTGTTTGAGAGCCGCAGAGCCACAGTGAACCTCAGTAAAGCCCTTTCTAGACCCAGCCCGTCCTCTGCAGCCCACATTGGAGGCAGCAGCAGAGGCAGCCTGAGGTAAAACCCTGCTTCGAATCTGCAGACTGTGTTTGTTCTGTTTTGAGGCAGCCCTGTATTAAAGCCTCTTACATGTGGTTCACAGAGCACAGAGAAGATCCATGTCTCTGTCTGAGATACAAGAGCTGCTCAGAGATAAGGTACACAGTCTGACATTTACACATTTCACAACTTTGAGGTTTGTGACAGTTTCTAAGGCTTGAATGCATTTTTAGCATAATAGCCCTTTTTTGTTTCATCTCACAAATATCCCAGTAGTTGAGCACATTCAGAGTACTGTTGTGTCTGATACTGAACCCCCGGCCTTCAGTACACTTTTAACAAGAAAACTCATGAGCAGACAACAAGTTTTCAATGCCAATAGAGTCTTTTATTGCAACAGCAACAAATGACCCAAGCGCGCTATCCCAGCCGCACTCACGAGCTGTGCATGGAGCTCCGGTTTTATGCAGTTTTTACATTTCATATTTACAGATTTATGACAACTAAAGGCCTGTTCACACCGGGACGAATTTCGCACGCAATATTCGCCGACGTTTAACGCCTCGTGACTAAACAATGGGCGCCAATGTGAGTGTTCACACCGACGCGAAAAAGGCACGCGTAAAAGCGTCAGTTTTTAAAAAATGCCTTGGGTTTGTTTTTTTTTGGTTTTATGCACCGCGTCAAAAACTATACGACCAATGACATTGGCGCTTTTGCTCACGTGTCTGGAGCTTCTGAAGTTACAGTAAAACACAACTTGGGGGCGCTCAAACACAAAACGGTCTTGCCGAGCACACATACTTAACAGCGAAGAAGATATACGCCAAGTAGCGTCTACACTGCCGGGAAGAAATAAGACGAAGAAGATGCAAGGCAAGATGAATGTAGAGCTGCTGGTCTCGTTGGTGTTGGAAAACAAAGAACTTATGACAAATGCGACATCGATTACAAAAATTACTTGCTCTCTTCTTCTGAGTGAAAAGCGAGTGTCAGAAGCGTAAAGTTACGCAGCGCCACCTTGTGTACCGGGGTATTTGTTTTACATTAAGCGCCATCTAATGTCAGGGAATGAATTTACATGTTCACTCGGCTCATCGTCAGCGAAAATCGATTGGGTGTGAACACAAAAAACGCGTTGAAAAACGATGACGAATAACGCGCGCCGATATTCGTCCCGGTGTGTACGGGCCTTAAGGCAGAGAAAAGACCCTATCCTTCTAGTGAAGACTTAACATCCCACGGGATGACCTTTGTCCCAGTTTTAATTTTCCTTGTGCCTGGTACCTACATCTTTATTTTTATCTAACCAGATCTTCCCTTGTGTGAGTGTGTATTAAACTAATTACTGTTTATTCAAAATCAAATACTGTTTTTTTTACATTCTCGAACTGTTAAATGTATTAATATAACTTAACAAACTTGATAATAAAAAACATACAAAAGCATAAACTAATGTGAAACTGAGGCGGACAAACTATGACTATCACAGAAGTCCAATAACAGAACACCGCTCAGGTTCAGATCGGGTGGGGGCTTTCCTACTAATCATGCCCCTCCAGGTGTCACTATTGTTGCCCACGTGTGCGTTGAAGCCCCTCAGTAGAACGACGGAATCCCCAGGAGGAGCACTTTCCACTACCCCTCTCAGAGACTCCAAGAAGGTCCTCTGCTCTGCTATTCGGACCGTAAGCACAAAGCACAAACAGTGAGAGACCTATCCCCAACCCAAAGGCACAGGGAAATGACCCTCTCGTTTACCGGGTTAAACTCCAACACATGGCGACTGAGCTGGGGGGCTATGAGCAAGCCCACACAAGCCTCTGGACAGAACCTTACCAAAGGCCTCACATCTCTTTCAGTTGAAGCAAAGGTTTGAGTAAAAGCATCTGGACTTAGTTTTCAAGGTGAAGATGTTTCATCTCTAATTCCAAGAGACTTTATCAATTCTGAGTTCAACTGGTAAGAGACATTGTTCCATTCAGGTGTAAGGTTCCTGAATGGAACAATGTCACCAACGACTCTCCTGAGCCTTAACGACTCTCACATTTGGAGTCACACTTCCCTTTCATGACCAACAACGGTGAGAACAGAACAACCTGGTCCAACAGGTTTGGTTTCAGGGGAAACTCCTCCCTCTAGAGATATAAGCTTAGCTCTCTTACCAGTTGAACTCAGAATTGATAATGTCTCTTGGAATTAGAGATGAAACATCTTCACCTTGAAAACTAAGTCCAGATGCTTTTACTCAAACCTTTGCTTCAAGATGTCCTGGATGACTGAGAACCTTCATAGACATATTTTTCAATTATATTTTTTATTCTAATAAAAAATCATTGGATTAATTTGACCCAAACCCAGTTCCAGCTCTGTTTATGTCACACTGCAATTAATGATGAAGTAAGACACTGTTTTTGATGCTTGGTACTTGGGCAGGATTCAGAACCATTGTGGTGTAATATGCAGCCTCGTTCTGCTTATTAATAAACCCATTGAAGTTGCAGCTCAGGAACAGACTGTTTCCTCTCTGTGGGGGCTGTGTTTCAATCTGTGGGACATATATTTACAGAACACAGCCCACAGCTTTCAGTAAAAAAACAATGTCCTTCAAATCGATGTCTATCCGTGTCCTCCTCCTCTTCATCAGAGCTGTTTGGACTGAACTGTCATATTCTTGGACTTGAATATGTCCCTGTAACTGCTGCTAAAAACGAACCCAGCAGATTTTCCTTTGTGTTGATTTGAAGTATTTGTTTGCAGGCCAAAATAGACCTAATTAACAGAAATTCTGATTAAAGAAGATAACTGTCAAATGTTAGTGACTTAAGTCTGGTTTCTACCGGAGCAGGTACGGTTCAGTTTGGTTGAGTTTCTCTTGAAGAGGCTTGTGTTTCTTGTTGAATTACCTAAATCTTACTGTAACCGAAATCATCCGTGAAAAAAATTAGACATTAAGACTTCATCTAGGCTTTATAATTAAAGATTTAATAGATGAGAATGATCAGCCCACAGCGTGCGTTTGTCCAATCACAGCTTGATTCAGAAAAAAAAGTACCAAAGGACAAAGGAATTAAACCATCAAATGAGTTTCTCTGTAAATCTTACAGCAAAACAGCTCCAGAAACTACACTCATTCATTCATTTTCTACCACTTAGTCCCGTTATGGGTAACGGGTGACTGGAGCCTATCCCAGCAGTTTGGGCCTGAGGCAGGGTACAATAGCCTATTAGTCACAGCGCCGGCATTTAGAGACAGACAGTGATAGACAACCATTCACTCTCACATTCATTCACTAGGGACACTTTAGAGTTGCCAGTTAACCTGTACATACATGTCTTTGGACGGTGGGAGGAAGCCAGCGTACCCAGAGAGAACCCATAGTAACATGTGGAGGACATGCAGACTCCTCACAGACAGGGTACCTACATTCTTTTTTTAGTTGTGAATAATACAACATTAACAGAAAACAAGACAATTCAAACAGTGATGATGAAAAAAGGACCAAGATCATATAAAAATTAAAGAAAAAAAGACAATTTAAACAGTTATGGTTAAATCAATGATTGTAAAAAATATAGATGTCTTCCACCCCTTGCTTCCCTATTCATCAATATTGTTCTCACCACAAGGCAATAAAATGGTGGTTACATCTGGGCTTTTCAGCTATTACTTTATAGTAAGACAATAGTTTTCAGATAGCATAAATGGACATATTAATCAACCCCCCCCCAGAGTTGTCATGTAGTAAAAACTAAGCTCTAGAGACCAGAGCCATCATTTGTACCAGGCTGTAAACATGATGTTTACACTTGTAAAGTAGCCATTGGATTTCTCATTATGTTTCTGCCTTAAAGGCCTGCCCTCTGGTGGATGGAGGTATATCGCTGTATGGCGGCGGCCTTACTCAAGGATCTTTTAAGGTGTTCCTATGAGAGAGGCTTGGGTGAAATAAGACAATGACCAAAACAAACAACACTTATGAACACGTGATTGTGTGTGTATGTGTGTGTGTGTGTGTGTGTGTGTGTGTGTGTGTGTGTGTGTGTGTGTATGTGTGTGTGTGTGTGTGTGTGTGTGTGTGTGTGTGTGTGTGTGTGTGTGTCTGTGACAGACTGTCTGTGTGACAAACTGGCCTCTCGGGGCAGGGATGCTGTCCCGAAAGATACCCATCTTATGGTTGTGTGTTTGAATTTTTTATTTTTATTTATTTTTATACTACATCTTTTTGGCATTAAAAACACAATAAATTGTGTTGGGGGGATGGGGACATTTAAAGATATTAGCAAGTGTTTTGTAATAGTGATGGTAACTAAGTTAAGGTGTTGGTGGTTCTAATAAATCAGTCTGAGCGAAGATGAAAGCGAGAGTCAGCAGTGGAGAGAATGTATATAATTTTAATTACGATTGTCATGAGTTGAAATGTTAGTAACAAAAAGCCGGTTAGTGGTGGTTTTGCTGTATTTCATAAAGTAAAATTTTAACAAATAATTAAATAATGTGTCTCTAAGCAAATATTCCATCGCAATTCAATCTGTGAGAAGATTTTTCCAGTGCTTTATATGCGTGTTATTTCTTGTTTTCCAGTTCATGAGGATAGTTTTCTTGGTTAGAGTTATGAGGAAAATTCTTGAACTTATTGTAATATTACTGACTGCAGTGAAATCCCCTAGACAAAGAGAAGGGCTTAATGGGATGCAGCAGTCCAAGAGGATGGATAGTGACTGAGTGATGTCTTCCCAGAAGTGTTCGATTGGGGTGCAGTGCCATGTGGCATGAATGTATGTGTCTGAACAGTTTTGGGTACAGGGTGAGCGTGCGTGATACCCATTTTAGCAAATTTTTCACCTGTGTAGTGTGTACTGTGGAGAAATTTGCATTGTAATACTTAGATCTTCTTAGATCTCGTGCTTCTTTCATCCTTCCCTGAGGACGGTACTCCTCTGGTGGTATTAGGAGACTTCAACATCCACCTTGAAAAGCCACAGGCTGATAACTTCAATAACCTGACTGCATCATTTGACCTCAAGCAGGTCTCCACATCAGCAACTCACAAGTCTGGTAACCAACTAGATCTTATCTACATAAGGTCCTGCTCCGCTCGGCATACTCAAGTCACGCCTCTGCACACTTCGGATCATTTCTTCGTAACTCTTGACCTCGATCTAACTTCTCCAGACACTGCAACTGTTTTACCGCTGGTCACTTTCCGACGTAATCTGCGCTTCCCCCTTTGAGGAGCTCTCGCTTTTAAACACAAACATTGCCACTGACACTCTGTGCTCCACTCAACATCCTGCCTGGACAACTTATGCCCTCTTATATCCAGACCAGCTCGTACATCCTCGTCTGCCCCCTGGTTATCCGATGTTCGAGCATCGCATCAGCCTCCGGTCAGCTGAGAGAAAATGGCGCAAGTCAAAAGATCTCACTGACCTCTCTATCTACCAGTCTCTCCTCTCTAATTTCTCTGCTGATGTAACTTCTGCAAAAACCATCTACTACCATTCTAAGTTAATCAACTCACCTGACTCACGCACTCTCTTTAAAACCTTCTCTGCCCTCCTTTGTCCGCCTGCTCCCCCTCCTTCATCAGAGTTAACAGCTGATGATTTTGCGTCTTTCTTTGTAAAGAAAACAACCGCCATCAGCAGTCAGTTTTCTGCGCCAGCACCTGTTGAACTCTTTCACACCCCTGATACATGTTTGCTCCCCTCTTTTTCTCCTCTAACTGAAGCGGACGTTTCCAAGGTCATTAGTTCTAACCACTCTACTACCTGCTGGATCCCATCCCCACACATCTCCTTCAGGCCATCTCTCCATCTGTCGTGCCTGCTCTCACCCACATCATCAACTCATCTCTCTCCACTGGGTCATTCCCCAAAGCTTTCAAAGAGGCCCACATCACACCACTACTTAAGAAACCCACTCTCAACCCTTCACTGTTAGAAAACTACAGACCGGTTTCCCTCCTTCCCTTTGGAGCGAGTTGTGTTTAACCAGCTCTCCTCCTTTGATGACACAGACCTATGTTCCTACCAGATCCCTGCGCTCTGCTAATGAACAACGTCTGGTGGTACCATCCCAAAAAGGAAAAAATCACTCTCCCGCACTTTCTCTGGATCTGTTCCACATTGGTGGAATGATCTACTGCTGCAAGATCATCATATTCTGTTGCCATCTTTAAAAAACGCTTGAAAACACATCTTTTCCGACTTTTTTCTGACTGAAAAACACTGAATTCTACTTCCTTTCTATCGATTCCTTTTCTTAAAAAAAAAAAAAAAATTCTTATCCTTGTCTTTGATTACTGTGCTAGGTTTTTAACTGACTAGTTTTTTGTGCACTTATGGTTTTTGTTACCTTGTGTTGTTGAAATTGCTTCCATTGTTTTCCTCACTTGTAAGTCGCTTTGGATAAAAGCGTCTGCTAAATGACTAAATGTAAATGTAAATGTGATCTCAGAGGAGATCATTTCGGTCTGGAAATTGGCATTTGGAGCAATAGAGGGATCCTTTTACCTTCAACCAATTGGGAAGTTTGTAGTTTGAGGTGATTTTGATATGATTTTGTATATTTTGAAAAGAGTTTTTGGGAGAACTGATGCGGAAGATGAAGAGTTATGATGTAATGTCATGTATTAGTATTTTTAGTGGAAAATTGTTTTGGTTTTTGATTGATTGAATATAGTACTTGTTTTTATAGCATCTAAAAAAAACTATTTAATCAAGAAATCTTTATTCTTGACACATTTTTGTCACGCCGAGTGTTATTGTCAGAAACTTGCAGAACATTCAGTAAACAGCCATATTTGTTTCACTGAAGCAGCAGTACATTGCAGTCGTCCTCTGTACAAGGTAATAATACAAAATGTAAAGCAATCACAACACTGTTGTCACAGCAACCATCTTAGTCTCAGCCATAAACAGTTATTGATTTTAGTGAAACTCTTGACAAATAACTCAAATATTCATGAGCCCTTATTTTTGAACGTACAACAAAGCCACATGGGACTCCCTCTAAGTTTTACTGACTTTGAAGTCTGTTGAACGGCTCACTGTCTGTTTCTGTGTTTGTTCGGTCACAGTCGCAGCAGCTGGGCCTCCTGCGTTACACTCACTTATCAATATTCAATTATGAGCACTTCTCAGGGTCGGTGCTCACACATGGCTGAACGAAGGAGGGTTATATTAGCACCATCTGTGTCTCGGGCTCTTCATGTGGGGTTCACTTAACTCAAGAAAGCACTCAGTAAGAGCCAAGTGAGGAGGAACACTTTCAGCTGTTGGAGTAAAAACAGAGGCTGTCATGGTGTTTCCTGCAGATTCCACGTGTAACTAAGAGAAGACACAGAGAGGAGTCACAGAGAGGAGACACAGAGAGGAGACACGGAGAGGAGATACAGAGAGGAGATACGGAGAGGAGACACGGAGAGGAGATACAGAGAGGAGACACAGAGAGGAGATACGGAGAGGAGACACAGATAGGAGGTACAGAAAGGAGACACAGAGAGGAGATACGGAGAGGAGACACAGAGAGGAGATACAGAGAGGAGATACAGAGAGGAGATACAGAGAGGAGACACAGAGAGGAGATACAGAGAGGAGATACAGAGAGGAGATACAGAGAGGAGATACAGAGAGGAGATACAGAGAGGAGATACAGAGAGGAGATACAGAGAGGAGATACAGAGAGGAGATACAGAGAGGAGACACAGAGAGGAGACACAGAGAGGAGATACAGAGAGGAGATACAGAGAGGAGATACAGAGAGGAGATACAGAGAGGAGATACAGAGAGGAGACACAGAGAGGAGACACAGAGAGGAGACACAGAGAGGAGATACAGAGAGGAGATACAGAGAGGAGATACAGAGAGGAGACACAGAGAGGAGATACGGAGAGGAGATACAGAGAGGAGATACAGAGAGGAGATACAGAGAGGAGATACGGAGAGGAGACACAGAGAGGAGATACGGAGAGGAGACACAGAGAGGAGATACGGAGAGGAGATACAGAGAGGAGATACAGAGAGGAGATACAGAGAGGAGACACAGAGAGGAGACACAGAGAGGAGATACGGAGAGGAGACACAGAGAGGAGACACAGAGAGGAGATACGGAGAGGAGACACAGAGAGGAGATACGGAGAGGAGACACGGAGAGGAGACACGGAGAGGAGACACGGAGAGGAGTTTTGTTATTGTAAAGAAATTTTATGAAAATAACAGTGCCATTATTGTCTCTGTCTTTTTTCATGTGCCGCAGCTCAGTGTCAGGCTGTCACTAACATCAGACAATGGACTAAAATGAAAAAATTTGTCTGTAATCTGATGTCTTGACATTTTAAACTGATTTTGGGTTCTGGCCATGTTCAGCTCAAAGATGGAGGAAGGACAAACACTCGGCCAGGCCTCTCCAGATCTACAAATAAAACCAACAAACAACAACAACAGAGTCCTCATTAATTAAGAAGCGGAGGGCTGAGCGCTGCAGACGGAGACTCCAACCCGGCACACTGCCAGGCCTCCAACCACGCCAACCGTACACAGCTGCCTAATGGAGCGCTGGCACCAAGCAAATGGGGCCGGGGGACGGAAACTCGCTCAGAAAAACCTCACTCTACAAGGTGTTCGGAGCAGAGGGAGGCTCAAAGACAAAGAAAGACAAAGTTTTAAACAAAGGCAGATTAAAGAGAGGACGATGGAAGCAGAGATTGTCTCCCTCTGTCTCTGTTCATTACCGCCGTATGATCTCCTCTGTGATTTTAACACATTTCTAATTAGCGGAGAAGCTTCTGAGTCGGAGGATGGGGCAGAGAATTGTATTTATATCTGACTTTAATAAATTCTCTTTGATTCGATCTTTTTTTAAACGTAGCAACAGCAGAAGATGAAGAAGGAGAGCGGTGCAGGAATAATTGTTATGCTTGTAAAAGAGGGAAGTTTTACAGCTGCGGTAAATTAAAACAGAAAGTCAAGTTAAATAGGTTACATTAAATAGTTTTACTTGTGAGGCCAATGTCTGACTCTGAATTGTTTCACACATCCTCTAGTGTTCCGTCTGCTACTCTGTGATATCTTAGCCAAAGCCATGATTTCTTTTGAGAACACCACTAGCTGCCTTGTCAGTGAAGATGGCCATCTCAATTACCATCGGCTACTGGAGTGGTAGGGTATTTTTCGGGTCAGTTCGAGTCAGTTTCTAACAAAAGGGATCTGAAACTTCCCCCAAAAAGTGTACAGTTATATTTCTTTTTGTTATTAATTACTGTTTGTCCTTTTCAGGTCATGTCAGTCCTGCTCATGTCCTTCATGCTAATCCAGACATAGACTTAGACATAACTAGCATAACTAGACTACATTCTGCACCTGTCAACTTCATTGGGCGCATGAACGTCGTACGCTTCCTACTACTGCACACACAACTTAATATAAAAGCATATGTATTACTTTTATTTTTTAAATATAGCGCTTTTCCACCTACTGTAGTAGGCACTCAAAGCGCTTTACATACATGAAGCTATTTACCAGTGTTACAGCTGGAACACCACTGGAGGCAATGTAGGTTAAATGTCTTGCTCAAGGACACAACGACAGTATGTGGGGGAGAGCGGGATGTTTTGAGCAGGAATCGAACCGCCCATCCGCCAGTCGAAGGATGGCCACTTTACCCACTGAGCTACTGCCGGTTTTGTGTATTGTCTACATGTGTGTGATTTGTTTAATTCTTGCATGAATTCAAACTTGATCATTCATTCAAAATTATACTGCTGTCTCCATGGTCCCTCTCACTGATCTGAAATAAATCCTTCTGCTCACATGCCTTGTGCCCTCTGCTCCTCTTCAGCTGGTCTCCTTCTCTGTCCCTTCTGTCAAATTGGTCAGAATGGGGACATCTCCAAACTAAGCTAGGGTTTATTCTCAGCAGCTGTTTCTATTTTTAAGACAGAGGAGTGTGGTCTTACTTAATACTTTGTGAATTAAACCCACTCCATTCTCTGCCTACACTGCATTAAACAGGAGCAGGACAGAGGCAGAAAAGAGTGAGGCCCTAAAAGGAAATTGCTGCAGCCTCTGGATTTAAAGTTTAGAAAGATAGGAATAAAGCAGAAACACTCTTCTTCTTCTACTGTTTTCTACAGCAGTCTCACATCACTACACTCCATTATGTATCAACATCTGAAATATGAATTACTGGCATCACCTCCAGTTTTTTAAAGTGCACTGCTGCATCAGTTGACACATACTGGTCTGAAACTGTCCATTGAGATATTATTTTTTGATTACGCTTAAAAAGTCTGTATAGTTAGCTAGTTAAACCAAAGGATGTTATAGCTCTTTGTGCCACTAGATGGACTTTTGAGCTATTGCATTGATCATAGTTCTTGTTTGAATGTCAGGACTCCAAGTTACTCCTTGAAGAAATTATTCAGAGGTCTTTCTTGTTTGAGCGTCTCCATCTGTTCAGAGACAATGTCAGTGTAACGGCTCATGAGGGAGCCTCTCCTCGCCTTCGTTGACAGACTTGGCAGCTCGTCTAATCAGAGTGCAATTAGACAGGACTTCTCAGGGCGACGGCTCACTCTGATTACCCAGGAGTCACCGGGGGTATATTCAGTATCTGTGCTCCTCTTTCTGAGTGGAATAGCCCGTTGCTCGGAGCTACAGAGATATGGAGGCGGGACGGACTGGAGCTGGGATGAATGACTCTGATAATGTTAACCTGGGCCAGACTATATTGAAATGTAATTATCTGGATTCATAAACACTCTGTGTGAGGACAGACAGTGGAGCTTATTTTCAGACCAGCGCTTATTCAACCTTTTCACTATTTAATTGTGGCTGTAGTCGGACAAATTTGAAGGAGATGTCACTGCCCTAAACCTTCCACATTGACTTTCTTTTTATCTTTGTTTATTTTTTTGCTATTGTTTAGCTGAAAGAGGCAAAAAACACTAGAGACTCTCTGCTTCAAAAAAAATACCTCAAAAGTTTTTTTTTTGTGCTCAACATACATTAAATGGGTATTATCTAAATTCTTTACTCTTGCATTTATTTTGTCAGTTGAATCTCCTAAAGCTTATTGTAACAAGAATCATCTATGAAAAGATGAGACCTTAAGTCGTCCTCTGGGCTTTATAATAAGGATTTTAATAGATGAGAATGATGAGCCCACAGCGGGAGTTTGTCCAATCAAATCTTGCTTCAGGAAAAAGGAGCGCTCCCATTGGTTGACACTGATGTCAACAACAAATTAAACCAGAAAATGGGTTATTCTGATGCAAAATATTGCAGGCACTGGGACGGTTTGCAGCCGAGTGTGAAGCAGATGGGATGCCATTTATCACCTTCTGGGCATTTCCACAGATAGGGTGAGGAGCTCGGCCACTCGGGAGGAGCTCAGGGTAGAGCCGCTGCTCCTCCACATCGAGAGGAGAAAGCTGAGGTGGCTTGGGAATCTATTCCGGATGACTCCTGGACACCTCCCTGGAGAGGTGTTCCCACCGGCAGGAGGGCCCCAGGAAAGACCTCGGCTCTCGGCTGGCCTGGGAATGCCTCGGTATTCCCCCGGAAGAGCTGGATGAAGTGTGTAGAGATAAAGCTCAGCTCTCTTACCAGTTGATCTCAGAATTTATTAAGTCTCTTGTAATTAGAGACGAAACGCCTTCACCTTTAAAATTGAGTCCAGATGCTTTTGCTTTAACCTTTTCTTCAAGATGACCTGGATGACTGAGAACCTTCACAGACAGTGTTCTCAGAGGCTTGTGTCTGCTCCCGATGAAGGCATAATGCTAAAACATGATGCAGAGAATTAATTCCATTATGAAAATGCTGTGAAGGAACACGTGCTATATTTCTAATTTATTTTATTTATCAACATTTCTAAATAAATGGATAAAAGGTTTTTATATAATATGATCCATTAAAATGTGGCTCAGCTTTAGGAGGCATGTTGTGAATTATTTTAATATCACTGGATTTAGACAATAAACTTATTTTCTATGCATCTGTTTATTTCTCATTTTCTTCAAGAATTTTATTCCGTGATCCTGATTTAGACCTAAATTCTTATTACTGCATTAATTAATGAGCTGTCAGTCTCGTCTGTGGATTTTGTAATTAGTTACTATTTTCAGCAACTGAAATTAAACATCTAATGGTCTCTATAGAAACTGTTTCATTTTAAACTTAGAACGCAGGGAAAAAACGTTTGTGAAACTGGACTGTTTTTACTCAAAACTACACTTCTTGTGTGTTTCAAATCCATTAAAATTGTAGTGGATTGACTTTGTTGTCTTCATAAATGAGGTGCTCTTTCTGATAACAGTTTTCTGTTGCTGTTTCATTAAGTAGGAGAGAATTCAAAGATGTGAGGCAGAGCAGTTAAGGCTCTACCGACAGAGTGGATCAATGACACACAATCAGAAGAATATGTTGTTTTTCTGATTAAACAAGGAGAAGATCATGTGGACTCAGTAGAGCACGTTTTAACTCCCGGTCTGAACAGAACCACTACAGCTGGATGCATTAAGAACTTAGCGAAACAAACACACCTGCAAAGTGTTCTAATGTTAGCAGAAGCACACTGAGCTGAAGTATTTTCACAGCTGCTAATCATTTGTCTTGACCCTGACAGATCGGAGCAAACCTGAAGACCCTCACCAGAGTTTTCTGTCTGTTTGACCTGAACCAAACTGGACTCGTTGAGAAACATGACTTCCGCCGCATCCTGGAGCATTACTACATCCGGCTGATGGACAGAGAGTTTAACAGGTACAATTGGTTAATGGGTTTTTAAAATTTATATGCTTAAAAGGTTGACTTGTTGCCGTTTCATACCTAATATTGCATGTAAGATAATGACTGCAGGAAGGAGAGGTCAGAAAAAAGAAATGAATAAAAAAATACAAATACGGTTAAATAACCATATTTGTATTCAGAACTGGTGTCAGGATGGAGATGGTACCTATTTTGTGGGTTTTGAAATATAGTGTTACTTTCAAATCAATGCTTGTATAACAGTTTGATAAAAAAAAAAAAAAGAGTCCAAATGTCTAAGTGTAGCAAGTTACCACCTTAGGATATGCTCAACCATCCAGAAATGTCAAAAGTTACATGAGCAACTACGGTTACCATTCAGTCCCTATGTGCGCTCGCATTACACCAAGACATTGAAACATTGCCAGTTACCGAATCACAATGGTATGAGAAGGGCACTGAAGAAGAAGAGGCAGTGAAAGTAGCTAGTTTCAGCTGTTTGTTGCAGCAGAACATACAGCTTTACATTCTGTGTTGCCAGTTCTCTGGAGTGACAAAATATCATCATAATTTATTTGTTTCTACTATTCTACAGTAGTATTTTAAAATACTACTATAAACTACACTTACCTCACATTTTTACCTAAGCAGACAAAATCTTTCATGTGTTTCTTACATTTTCTCCCTTTGTGTAGCAGGTTTTTGTATGGTTAGTGCTAACTTCCTGGTCAGTCTTGGGGGATGAGAGTGAGACGGTGCTAATTGACTTCTAAAACTTGGGGCCCTGCAGTCAAATCCACTACAGAGACACTGCACAGCGTTTTTTTGACACGGCTCTGGAGGATTGTGTGCGACAGGTTCATTTGGAAAGGCTTTAATTGGTTTTAGCTCGGGCTCGTCTCCCTGGTGTCTCAGACCGGATTTAACCGACCTCTTTTCTCTTGACTTTGACATGGATTTTTGACATGATAGGTCAGAACCAAATCAACGTCGGGCTGAATTTGAATTTTCTCTGTGCATTTTTTTTTAGGTTGTGGAGTCACTGCAGCACAAACAACACAAATACAGTCTCGTACCAAGTGTTTCTGGAGAAGCTCGGGTTTGGAAACAGCCATAACTTCAACTTAGCTCCAGTCTGCACCAAGATAGGTACAGATACTGGATTGTTATTGAAATATGCTGAAATAATAGCTGCTACTTTGCTTTTCAATAGATATAGAAATATATACTGTATGTACTGCAGACCTATATCCATATTGCCCCAACTATGCAAAATTATAGAAAAACTCTGGGTATTATTTAAAAAAAAAATGTAATGACAGTCAATACAAACAGTATTTAGGAATAATAGTTTAACTGCACTGGTATAAATTGATCTAATTGAGGAAAAAACTAAGTATACTGATAAAAAAAATTGGACTTAATATGTATATTCAGAGACCTTCAGAAAGCATTCGATTCAATAGATCATGCAATACTCAAAAAATTGGGATGAGTGGAATTGCACATAACTAGGGACAGTCATATTTAACTTAAAGAGGAATGTATGTACAGGTGGTGAACACATATCAAAATGGAGGAGTATTACATGTGGGGTCCCTCAGGGATCAGTACTGGGGCCAAAACTATTTTTGATTTACATTAAATGATTTGTGTCTTGTATCAACCAAATTAAAATGTATCCTATTTGCGGACAACACCCCTGTAGTTTATTCAGGTGTTGACCTACAACTAATGAGCTAAACAAAATGAAGGAATGGTTCAACAGTAATAAATTGCTATTATATATGAAAAAACAAAATGATGCTATTTGGAAAATATAGAAAAGATGAACAAATAGAGATACTAGGTGATAAAATAAAAATTGAAAGCGTTTAAGAGCATAAATGGCTGTGTGTGATCCTCAGTCACAATGTTAGTCGGAAACCACAAATAATTAATTTGTTCAAGAATTTCTAAAAGCTTCGCTATAATATGTATCTGTGAAGGGTCTCTGTCAGATGGGACATCTTGAAGAAAAGGTTAAAGAAAAGGCATCTGGATTAGGTTTTCAAGGTGAAGACGTATATATATATATATATATATATATATATATATATATATATATATATATTTTATAATTTTATTTGGGTGAAGCCATTTACTGTCAAATAATTGTGTTTACACTTTTTAAATCAAAATGACAACAGAAACTACCCAAATGACCCTGATCAAAAGATCTCCGCAGAGTGGAGTCAGGAGACTGAGATGGCCAGTCCAGAACCTTCACTTTATGCTGCTTTAGCCAATGAAAGGTCGACTTGTCTTTGTGCTTTGGATCGTTGTCATGTTGGAGCGTCCAAGTACGTCCCATGCTCAGTATTTGTGGATAACCAATCATCTTGCTATCTACCTAATGAGAGATACAAGGGATAAGGGTCTGTCAGGAGCCCAGAATCTCACTGACCTTTTATACACACACTGATTACAAGCAAACAAATCACAGGTGAGGATGGTTACCTTTAGTAGACATTCAAACCTGTTTGTGTCAACTTGTGTGCATGTTATTACCAAAATCACCAGGGTATAAAAACTTTTGATCAGGAACATTTGGGTAGTTTCTGTTGTCATTATGATTTCGAGAGAGTAAACACAGTTGTTTGATAATAAATGGTTTTATCCAACCACTTAACTATGAGTGAAAGAAAGGTTTTGTGTATATATACTTGCTTAATTTGTTATTAATAAGGCTGCTCCAATCTGTAGACTATTTTAAATATTGAAAATTGGGAGATGGTGAAACTAAAAGGTAATTAACTGGCAATATTTAATACATTATCCTTTTGTTTTCTAATTTAGTTATAACCAGTAAGAGGTTTTTCTTGCCTAACAACAAGCAACATAAATTGCAATAATCTTGCTCAGTCCAAATATCGCTAAGTCAGTCGGCATCACCATTATTTTACTGCAGCTGGGAGAGGCCC
Organism: Neodontobutis hainanensis; assembly: GCA_024349245.1. Taxonomy (NCBI): domain Eukaryota; kingdom Metazoa; phylum Chordata; class Actinopteri; order Gobiiformes; family Odontobutidae; genus Neodontobutis; species Neodontobutis hainanensis. The sequence goes on along the minus strand of JALDNG010000092.1, from coordinate 1,119,625 downwards.
TTTGGAAACAGAAAAGTGGTAGAAAATGAATGAACAATTGAGTTTAGTAGAAATTTTAATATTTGGTATGCTATTCCAATTAAGTTTATTTAAATATATTGGGTTAATATTTATTCATTCATTTTCTTCCACTTGTTCTCGTTAGGGGATGTAGGTAACTGGAGCCTACCACAGCTACTTTGGTAGGCTGGTGTACCCTGCCTAAGGGCTGACACTTAGAGACAGAATGACAGACAACCGAAGTGTAAACCCATTAAAATCCTACCCCCCTTACAATGTATAAATCAAATATCTAACAAAACTTTCACCAATGTCACCAGAAGAAACAAACAACCATTAATATCAATAATTCATAAATTGATTAACAACAAGCAAAAAGAGAAAAAAGAAAAGACACCTGCACCATCATCCACACAAATCTTTTTTATTTATTTTTTTTAGAATCTTAAATTTTACAAATAATGGGTTCAATGGGTTCTTTATACCGACAATAACTTTTAGAGCCAAAGTATGTTTTACATGTTTACTCCAAAGTTTCTATAAGGTATGTTAAATATGGCACAATCATGGAATTTTACAGATTTATATAAAAATAAGGTGCAGATTTATATAAAAACTGTTTTATCTTATGTAATAGGGCAATTGCTTGAGCAATTTTTCCTTTTGTTTAACTTATATGAGCTTTCATACTTAAGTTTTTATCAATTAAAAAAAATAATCTTTATCCTTTGAATATCAGTCGCATCTGTTTTTATTGATGTTTCGAGATTTTCTTTTGTCATTGAATAATATGAAGTTTATTTTTTTATAATAGTAATTTATATTTATAATATATTAGTAATTTATTTGTATTGAGCCATTATTTTACTTTTTCAAGCTCTTTGTTCACCACCTTTATTACTTCTTGTATATTTTATCCAGAAAAAAAAGAGTTGTATCATCGGCAAAAATAATATTCCCCAGTGTTTTACAAAGTGTGTTTTACAAATATCATTCATGTACAAAATAAATAATTTAGGTCTAAGAACTGTGCTTTCGGGTACCCTCCAGTTGATATCACACATCTCATTTTATATTATTTATCTATATAAATTGTTTTCTATTTTCCAAGTAGCTTTGGATCCACTGATGGGCTATCCTATTGATTCCGTATCTATTGGGTTTCTGAAGTAATTTATTATGATGTATTCCATCAAACCCTTTTTTGAGTCTATAAAAATACTTACGAAAAATGTTTATTATTCATTTCTGTAGCATTTTATTCTGTTAATTCTGTGATTGCCATTGCTGTAGAGTGCTTTGTCCTAAAACTGTATTGAATACTGAAGAAAAGGTTAAAGCAAATACATCTGGACTTTTCAAGGTGAAGACATTTCATATCGTATACCAAGAGACATTTTAAATTCTGAAATCAACTGGTAAGAGAGTTGAGCTTTATGTCTAGAGGGAGGAGTTTGACATAAAACTCTCTGTTCTGGTCTCATAGTCGTTGGCTCTGAAAGGACAGTGTGACTGCTGATGTGAGAGTCGTTAATGCTCAGGTGAGTCATTAGTGTTGCGTACGTGTTGAAACTGATTTGGTTTAGGTTTCAAAACACTATTTTAAATAGTAGGCAACATGAATCTGAGGCCACCTCCTCTGTTCAAAAAAGGCTTTTTCATTTCAACAAAAATGGCTTCCTTCACACTTCTCTTAAACCATCTGGCCTCTCTGTGAATTTGTGGAACAGTGAAATTAATGAGTCACATTAGCCTTAACGACACTCCCATCAGGAGTTACACTGCGCTTTCAACGACTAAGAGCAGCAATCAGGTTTGGTTTCCTGTCAAACTCCTCCCACTAGAGATTTAAGCTCAGCTCTCTTACCAGTTTATCTCAGAATTGAAAAAGTCTCTTGGGATAAGAGACGAAACGTTTTCATCTTCATCCAGATGTCATTGCGTTAACTTTTCTACATGATTACATGGATGACTAAGAACCTTTACAGGCGTATGAACTGCCGTTTTTTTTTTTTTCAATAAATTCATCCAACCTTGTTACATTACATTGTTAGCTTTGCCAATTGACTTATACATGCATGTGTTTTAATGGTGGGAGGAAGCCGGAGTACCCAGAGAAAACCCACAGTAACACGGAAAGGACATGCAGACTCCTCACAGAAAGGATGGAGTTGGCTGAGATTTGAAGCCACAACCTTTTTGTTGTAAGGCAGGAGCACTAACCACTCTGCCACTGCCTCGAAAATGACATCTAAAATAGGCAACAAAATACAAAGGAGTAGACCCCATTCCCCTAAAGCAGGCTAAAACACTTCTTGTCTTGGATGGTTACAGTTGGATAAAATATGTGTAATTACAGAGGTCTCCAGCCGAGGGTCAGATCAAAACAAAAAACCCAACCAGACCAAGTCCAGACCAGGATCTCAGCCCTCCTCGTTGAATGTCTCACACGGGAGTCTGCAGAGCGTCTTTAATGAGAAGGTACACATTTGTTTTGTCTTTAATACACTGTTTGCGTGTCACCATCTGTCCCTCTCCGCCGCCTTATCCTCTTTAAACAACCGGGCCTAAATTGGCTCTAAGTGGCTCGACAGAATGCAAACGACAGAGGGAACACTTCTAATTAAAACGTTTGCCTAGAAAATCAGCTCCTGAGTATGTGTTAATCAGAGATAATCAGTGGGAATGGATCTGGGACAGTGTCATTGGAAACTCTAACAGATATGACACACTTAGGCTATTGTTATTCAAACACTATATCAGTACAGTTAGATACAAAGCTAAGTCGGGTTCACTTATTTATCCAGGTAAAATCATTGAGTCAGCTAAACTGTAGATAGATTTGTGTTTTTCATTCAATCTTTTTGCTTCAGAAACCAAAAGTGTTAACAAGGTCTTACAGCTGTGGTAAATTACACAGTTATACAAATGAATATTATTGTTCAAGATAGGTGACTCTGAATCCTCATCATCTTTATGTCATAACAGTCAGAAATTTAGTTTTCTTGTACACATATGGTTCTGTATGCAGTCTACTGAAAAAGACACACCACCTTTTATTGGGTACACCTTAGACACATTACATATATAACATTTAGAGACACATTCTTTCACTATGATCAATTCCAACCTGATTTTCACTGGTACGGTACAGCTCACAGCTCAGGTTGGCGCAGTTTGGTTCAGTTTCTCCTGAAGAGGCTTGTGGTTCGATTGAGGTGTGTCCAGAGAGAGACGTCTGTTGCAGAAAAAGAGCTGTCACAAGAGACAAAAAAAGGAGACATAAATAGCATTTGAAGTAAACTTTTAAAACTTGGTTGACGTTGCCAATAATTACTAAAGAGTAGAGTAAATCCTGGAGTGTAGTGATGTGAGGCTGGTGGTACAGCTACAGTAAACATTAGACCATTTCTGCTCTATTCACAATTTTCTAAACTTGAAATTCCGAGGCTGCAGCAGTTTCCTACATTTTCTGGCCTCACTCTTTCATGTCGTGCTCTTGTTTAATGCAGTGGAGACAAAAAATGCAATGTTTTAATAAAAAAATGAGAGCCTATATCCAACTGCAGGATTTAGTTCCAACTTTTGGAAAGTAGACCTCTCATATGAGACTATAGTGTCCCAAATGTGATAAGGTAGAGATTTTGAGGAAAATTCATGGGAACATAACTGTACCGACCTGACCTGTACTGTACCGCTCCAGTGGAAGTCAGATTCAACTACACAGACATGTCTTTGGACAGTGGGAGGAAACTGAACCTGGAAATAACACACAGTAAAACAAGGATAACATGGAAACTCCAAAAAGAAAGTCTACCATTTACCAAAACAGGGCTCAAACCCTTGACCTTCATGGAGTCAGGCAGGAGAGCTAACCATGTAACTCTAAAACCAAACATTAGAGAACGTTAAGAGGATAAAGTGAGTGTAAAAGTGGTTCTTTACTTAGTATGGACTCTCATCAAACTGTTTTTATTTACACAAACAACAAAAAGACGGAAGTGCAGTGAGCGTTGGACGGCACCTGAGGGACTCATCTTGGCAGATTGTTCCCAGACAAAGGCACAGGCTCAGGTGTGCGCCTTAAAGATAAATGCCACGCCGCTCCACCGACAAGCCCATCGCGGCGCGCTGCTTTCTGATGGCCGTAAACGTGATTAGATGATTGCATATGGCCGCCAGTTCGCCATTCAGTCACTAACCATATGTTCGTCTGACAGCCGCCTCCGTTTCCTGTTCTGCTTCTTCAATTTTCAAATATCCTCAGCTCAAAGTTTGCCCAAACTTCTGGAAAAAAGACAGGCAGTTTTCCATTTATTCAGAGCAATGTTGTATGTTGCCGCTGCCACTCAGGAAACAACAGCGCGTGCCAGAGTGTGTGTTTTAAACGGTAGAGGAGGGAGTAGTGTTTTATTAATGTATGCGTCGGGTGTGAGATCAAACAGCAGCGTCAACACACAGAGCGGCGTTCACAGCCAACTCTGGTTTTAGAGCTACTCTGGGGAAACTGTGAGAGGCTGAGAGTGATTTAATGCACACTTTAAAATGGAAAAGACGGTTCATATAAGCAGCAGCTAAATATGAACAGGGCATAATTAGACAAAGCACTTTGTACACTAACATTTTTCTATCTAACAAAATAAAGCATTTATTGTATTTGAGATTCAAGGTTATGTCCACACTAATGCATTTTCAATTTAAACGTTTTTACCATTAAATTAAAGACAACCAGGCCACAGACCAGCCCATGGATTATAGCCCAATTTTCTGATAGTGCTGATAGTTTTCTGTGAGTGCAAACATATGAGTCTGGTCTAAACTTGTTCCGTAAAGACCAGTGGGGCTCAGATCCAGAACAGCATCAGAATGAATGAGCCAAGCTTAAACAGAAACAGTCAAACTAAATCAAGAATTATTGCGAAACTATAGACGAGTTGTTTCACCATAACAAAGTGAATTAAGATGCGTCAAAGACCTAACCTGACTCTGCCAGAGAGTCTATTCCACAGAACCACCTGGGAAGGCTCCCGTTGAAAGCGACGTTCAGTGAACAACAGGCTGGCCAAAATGGATTTTTGTAAGATCACAAATCTCACAAGAATTTAGCTGCAGTGCAAGGTTAACAAAGACCATCCAAGACACACATAACACATTAGAACAGGACTGACCCAAGACCATACTTATCTTCCGTCATCAGTTTCCTTGTGACAGAGTCTGACTTAGGAATAACCTGTTTTAACAGAAATCACAATAATACCTTTTGGGTTTAGCTTAGTTCTAATAATTGTTGTACATTTACAACATGACACAATCTATAAATGTAAATCTGGTCGTAAGTTGCTTACATGGTAGAGTGTTGTCCTATAACCTGAAGGTTGGAGGTTTGATTCCCACTCTCTCCAGTTCATACTGTTGTTGTGTCTATGGGCAAGACACTTGAAGAATGTGTGAGTATGTTTGGAAGTTGGAGAGTCCGTAGGCAAAATGGCTGCCACATCTCCACCACCAGTGTGTGACTGTGGAGTGGATGAGTTATGGTCTTGAGAGCCTTTAAAATTGCTATATAAATCCAATCCATTATAATATGAAATGTTTTAAAATAAAATGTATTATTGTGGGCATAGCTTTATATGTATCTAATCTTTTAATCATATGGCAAAAAGTGGCCTACTTCACAGTAAGTAAATCATTTTATTTGGACATAAAAACGTATTAATCCCAAAAAAATGTGTGAAAGTCAGAGGGCCTTTGAAGAAATAAAACAGCATTCTTGTGGAAATAGAAGGCCAACACATGTCCAAAAGAAACTGCAAAGTGCAACTGTGACTTTTTATGTCTAGAAAATACAGCTCCACAGATATTTTTCTCAATATGCTTTGATCAGACATAACACAAAACTTAAACACCATCGAGTCAAACAGAGTTCATATGAGATCAAACCAGAGCAGTTCATGCTGAATGGAGTTTGATGTGTTGTGTTGTGTTTAAGGCAGTGGAGCAGGGTTCACCTAAGTCTGCTGTGAGTTCAGTCAGTGGAGAGTCGCCCAAGTCCAGCCTGGCCCTCAGTCCTGACACCTGCCATGTGGTGGACACTGTCTTCAGGAGAATGAGCTTTGGGTTAAAGCAGAGAGACTACAGCCTAAAAGATCAGACGATGGTTCTGACTCACAGTTCTGATGGGACTCTGTCAGAGGACAAAATGCAGAGGGTAAACACTGTTTGAACTTCAGGTTTTTAGTCCAAAACACACACTACTACAGTCTCTTCATTTCTTTCAGATCATAGTGGACTATAGGGATGTGTTAGATGAAAATAACAGGTTCAACCAACAGCGTGGCATCATTACCGGACGGAAGAAGCACCCAGTGTTCCAGGCAAAGTATGAGGGTAAGCACTAGTGCTTCAAGCCTTGAACAGAGGAAATAGTTTATTTTCTCAGGGTTGCAAGAACAAGTTCTAGCCAAGGTATTTCATACTTTACAAGAAACTCAAGCACAAAACTCCTCGCTTTTCTGCATTAACTACTCTCACTTAAAATGTCTGGCTGATCACAGAAAAGTTGGCGGATACCACATGAGAAAAAAACATTTTCCAAGATAAAGCCTCGAGAAGCTGCAAGAACTCCCAAACCAGGGCTGCCCGGAGAGAGAGAACTAATGTCTCTATTCTTGCGGAGTATGTGCCGTAAATTATAAATAAACAAAAATGCAGTTTGAATCAGCAGTAGACAGGCTCCTTCCATTTTTCTGGGGGTGGCTGGATCTAAGCAAACATCATGTCAAAATAAGAGAGAAGGACACATTGCAGAAAAAATAAAATGCTCTTGTTGCGTGACAAGTAACTTTCAGATAATGTTAGAGTCACCATTTCACATGTGTTTTTTTCAGGAGTGAGAAATAAAACTAAAAATAACACAATCCAAATAAAAGCATGGAATCCCTCCAGTTCTGCGCAACAGGCTTTTCAACATTTAAATTTCCTTTCTGCAGGCTCCATCTTTTACCCCACCCTCCACGATCAAACACAAGCCCCTGCCATGTCTTTCTGTCATTTAGCATGAGCCTGCGCTGGATTTTAAATAAATATCTGGAGTGAGCTTCTTCTTTTCTCATTAGGACTCACACTGACACAAAAACACACTCTTCTTTATTTTTTTGAGAACTAATTATTGCACTTGAAGCAGAAAACAGAGCAGCAGGGCATTGTTTTAATTTGTATCACTTATCACAAAAATAACACATTGAAGAGAGAACACCAAAAAGAGAAGGTAATTACTAAGTTGTTGGAAAGAGGAGCTTTTAGATTTAGTCTAATTAAATGTAAATTAGGCCGGATTGTGTTTGTCAAACATGAAGGGCACAAATAAACAACTCATTTGTGGACTATGTTACACTAGTAAAGTAAAAAAAAAAATTGCCTAAAGCTAAATAATTTTCACAAAAACAGGTTAACTTGTACATGTGTTTTGTTTTTTTTCATTAGACAGCAAAGCTTGTAGAGAGAAGAATACAGGAACTGAACAACATGTGGCGGCGACAAGGACCAGGATCAAGAATGGGGTGAGCAACAAATAGACAGGTTTAGCTTGTTGATGATATAATGATTGAAAACCAGATGCAGAGTGTCAGACCAATTGACAAGTTATCTGGAAACTATCTAGTTACTGGAATTAGAGACAAAACATTTTCATCTTAATAAACTAGTCTAGATGCTTTTGCTCTAACCTTTTCTTCAAGATGACTGAGAACTTTCACAGACAAATAACCATCTTTATTTAACATTCATTCATTCAATCTCTACCGCTTTGTCCCGTTAGGGGTCACGGGTGACTGGAGCCTATCCCAGCAGCTTTGGGCCTGAGGCGGGGTACACAATGGACAGTGGCCAGTTAGTCGCAGGGCTGACATATAGAGATAGACAGTGACAGACAACCATTCACTCTCACATTCATTCACTAGGGACACTTTAGAGTTGTCGATTAACCTATACATGCATGTCTTTGGACGGTGGGAGGAAGCCGGAGTACCCGGAGAGAACCCACGGTAACACATGGAGGACATGCAGACTCCTCACAGAAAGACCGGAGTCGGCCGAGAATATTTGAGTCTGCCGGGTTTTGAACTCACGACCTTCTTGCTGTGAGGCAGGAGTGCTAACCACTCTGCCACGTGCACCCATCTCTTTATTTAACAGTGATTATTATTTTAAAAGATTTTTTTCCTGGCTAAGTTGAGATCCTGTCAACTATGCCAAATTAAAGATTAATTTTCTATATTATATCAATCATCTGTGCTTCCAAGCATTGTCTATACAAACGTATTTTTATCAGAGTATTATAAGTTGTAATAGTTTTAATTATATACATTTTACCTATATACACACCCTGTAAACTGTTGTCAAATGCCATCTAAAAAAGAATAGAGTATAAATTATATACAGGTGTGCCATAACCTGGCATAATTTGTCATTTTTTGTGGCCATTTTTCAGAAATATTAATGATAACACAAAAACTTTCTAACTAACTCATAGTTAGTGTTTAGGTGAAGCCATTTATTGTCAAACAATTGTGTTTACTCTTTTTAAATTATAATGACAACAGAAACTACCCAAATTTACCCTGATCAAAAGTTTACATACCCCAGTTCTTAATACTGTGTATTACCACCTTTAACACCAATGACAGTTTGACGTTTTTTGTGGTAGTTGTGGTTGAGGCTCTTTATTTTCTCAGATGGTAAAGCTGCCCATTCTTCTTGGCAAAAAGCCTCCAGTTCCTGTAAATTCTTGAGCTGTCTTGCATGAACTGCATGTTTGAGATCTCCCCAGAGTGGCTCAATGATATTGAGGTCAGGAGACTGAGGCCAGTCCAGAACCTTCACTTTATGCTGCTGTAGCCAATGACAGGTCGACTTGGCCTTGTGCTTAGGATCTATGTCATGTTGGAACGTCAAAGTATTTTTCTCCAGTATTTATTGACTACATGTTGCATTCATATTTTCCTGTGCCTTTGTAGCTCACACATCCCCAAAACATCAGCGATCCACTTCCATGTTTCTCAGTAGGAATGGTGTACCTTTCATACCTTGTTGAGTCCTCTTCAAATGTTATGTTGATGGTTGTGGCCAAAAGTTCATTTTTGGTCTCATCACCCCAAATGACTTTGTTCCAGAAGTTTTGAGGCTTGTCTCTGTGCCGTTTGCCGTATTGTAAGCAGGATGCTTTGTGGCATTTGCCTAGTAAATGCTTTCTTTTGGCAATTCGACCATGCAGCCCATTTTTCTTCAAGTGGCTCCTTTTTGTACATCTTGAAACAGCCACACCACTATTTTCTGTGTCCTGTATTTTAGTTGAAGTTCTTTGCATCCCAAATTGCATCCAGAATTGATAAAGTCTCATGGAATTAGAGACAAAACGTCTTCATCTTGATAACTGAGTCCAAGTGCTTTTGCTTTAACCTTTTTTTCAAGATGATCTGGATGACTGAGAACCTTCACAGACATGTTGGCATTCCAAACAATTTTCCTGGCAGTTCTGGATGAGATTTTTGTTGGTCTACCTGACCTTGGTTTGGTTTCAAGATAATCCCTCCTTTTGAACACTTCTAATTGGCATTTTCAATTCATATCCTTTGACAATTCACTTGCTTTCGCCATGACTCAGAAATATCAGTGTCTGTCAGGAGCCCAGAAACTCACTGACCTTTTATACACACACTGATTACAAGCAAACAGATCATAGGTGAGGATGGTTATTTTTAGTTGCCATTCAAACCTGTTTGTGTCACTTGTGCATGTTATCAGACAAAAATCATCAGGGTATATAAACTTTTGATCAGGGTCATTTGGATAGTTTCTGTTGTCATTATGATTTAAAAAGAACACAGTTGTGCAACAATAAATGACTTCACCCAACCACTAACTATGAGTGAAAGAAAGGTTTTTATGTTATCATTCATATTCTCTGATAAAATGGCCACATTTAAACTTATGAGCACAACTATATCAGCTCAGCTCATATACTGAGGATGTATTTTTTCTTAGGACAATGGCAAAAGCTTTGTGGATGTCAGTCAATTTAGAGCCGTGTTGAAGCATCCGGGACTGAGCTGCAGTGAAGAGGATTTCCAGAGTCTGATCAGCCTGAAGTCAGGAGGAAACTGGAACTACAAAAGTGTTATTAAAGACTGTGACAAAGACAGAGCACCAACTCCAGCAACAGCAGCAGCCTCTGCGTGAGTGATGTCTCTCCGTCTTTGTAAATCCTCCTTCTGATTGTGGTTCTTGATATTTCTTTTTCCTCGCCCTGATGGAGGCTCTAAGGACAGGGTTGTTGTCTTGTACAGTCTGTAAAGCCCACAGAGGAATCTTTGAACCACTCCTGGACAGGAAAAGACAACAAGGGTTTATTTAATAAAGGCCAGGTTGCAACAACCACAAGGTTTGAATTTTAATCCAGTTTAAATTGTGGCCTAACCTTAATTTCCAATTTTTTTCTTTATACTGAGATAAAATTTCATTCTATTTCACCAAAACTCTAAACAACATTTTTTAACTCTATATCATACGCAGACTGGGTTTAATTTACTCAACACTAATCTTTTTTAGTTTAAATTAAATCTTAATGGTGCCTGTCTATAGAAAGGTAGCACAATAACAGAATCTTTGTTTGTTTTTTGTTATAGAGCAAAGAGACCAAAGCTGGGAATCAGACACTGTTAATGTTCTACTTTCCTCCTCACTCTATACCCATCCTCCAAACTAGTTTTATTTCTGATAGGAAAGGACACTGTTATTTTCTAAAGAAAGCTGCCAGAATCACTTAAGCTAGCAGTAGCTTAATTTATTTTTAAAATCTCTTACTGTCAATGACTCTCTCAGGTTTGACCCAGAGGGACGTGGCTCTGTGTCAGTTTGTGACTTTTTGGAAAAACCTGGCTTTCATCATGATAAAGACAGAAAAGAAAAAAGTCCAAACGTGGACCAACAAAAAGCGTTAAGACCAGATTCTACTGGCTCTGCCTCAATAGAGCGTGTTCGGTAAGTGTTGGAATGTACTGTGACTGATACTTATTTTCAGGTGTCACATACAAGTAGGAGTCAGCTAATACAAGATACTCATCAGTTAAGATCTTGAAAAGTTAAAGGTTCCTTAATTATTAACATTGTGTGATTACTTTTTAATGGGAATGTATGGTAGCCCTTTCCTTTGCAGTTTGTTTTGTAAAATGGATCTGGAAGTCTAGTTTATAGTGAAGTCTATTCTATTCTATTCCTATACATCTATTGAAAGAAATTGCAAAGTAAAACAGGAAATAAATAATCTCAGCGTTTGTTAGTTTTTCAGTCATCTTTAAAAGAATGAAAGAAAAAGAAACAATTTACAAGCAAACATATAAACCAAAATTTAATTATGGTGTAAACAATGTGATTTTTAAAAGTTGCTTGACCAAAAAGATGTCGGCGGAAGCTTATATTTATTACGCCGATCTTTTTTACATTTAAATTATTTTACACACAACCCTCAAAACACCAAAGTCATTTTGTGTACATAAAAAAATGACAAAAAAAGAAACTCAACTCATTCAGCTTTGTATAATATAATCTTCTTTTTAAATCATTTCTTAAAGCTACTTCTGGATTTACATGTTTTCAGTTCATCGTCGAGACTATTCCACAGTTTAAGGCTGAACAGACATCTGTCTGACAGTGGTTCTGAGCTGGGGTTTACTGAACATGAGTGTTCCTCTGAGCTTGGAAGGACTAGATTTCATCTGAAACAGGTTTTGTGAATACATTGATTGTTCCATTCCCAGGCAGGTTTTGGTGAAGAACTCCGCAGACCTGGGTAAAGACCTTGTCCATCTGTCAAACACTGGAGACGAATCAGTGTCGGTGAAGGATCTGCTCAGTCTTTTACAGAAATACAACTGCTCTGTTCGACGAGACCAGCTGCTCTCTCACCTACACAGGTCAGTCCTCAGAGCTCTCCCGGACTCACCTCAGGGCATTCACGGGCACACACAGTCACACAGTCGCTCTAGTTTTATTGACATTTACATGCAGTCAATGGGAAAGCGGTAACTTAAGCCACTGTGGTATTGGAAAAACTATTTTTACTGAAACTATTTACACATAGTACAGTTTGTTACTATAGATTTCAGATATGTTGATCTTGAGTTTTGAAGTTTTGAGGTGAGTAAAGTTTTGTAACTCCTGTGGCCATTCAAGGAAATAAAAAAAACTCACCATGAAATGTATTGCTATGTTGTGAATAATTTAAAGAAAGCTAAAGATATAGGGATAACATGGAGCAAAGAGTTCATTAAGCTGCGTTTTCACCCAACAGTGTAGTGTTGTTTGGGTTACGGCAGGGTTTTAGATGCATTTTTATAATTAAATGGATATTAAGTGTATCTTAGATGATTGGACTTGCATGTCAGTCAGCATCTTGCATCCTACGTCATGAATAAAAAAAACACTGCGTTTATTGTCTACATAACAATAAGCTTCTGTCACATTGGAGTATAATGTCACTCTACAAGTGTGTTTTATGTGATTAGGAAAAAGGATGGAGTTCTCAACTTCTGTCACATATTTGTCCTGACGATCTTTGGTCACATGACTTTGAACTGAAATTGATCCTGTTCATAATTTTAGGCTATTGGACTTAGTGGACTTTATTTCTTTATTCTTTTTCTATCACTATGCTTTTTATAGTGCATGCATTCTTTGAATGAGCAGGGATCACTACTAGTAATTACACTGAACAAACATTTTAACACAACACTGTTATTGCCCCCATTTTTCATAAACAGAAGAATAAAAAGATCTAAGACTTTTTCTATGAATACAAATATTGTTCACAAATCTGTCCAAATCTGTGTTACTGAGCACTTCTCCTTTGCTGAAATAATCCAACCACCTCACAGGTGTGGCATATCAAGAAGCTGATTAGAGATTAGAGAGCATGATTATTGCACAAGTGTGCCTTAGGTTGGCCACAATAAAAGGCCACTCTAAAATGTGCAGTTTTATTACAGCAAAATGGCACAGGTGAGAGAGTGCAGTTCCACCGGAGCAGTTGCCCCTGAGTTGAATGTTCTTTTCTCTACCATAAGCCATCAAAGGTGTTTCAGAGATTTTGGCAGTACATCCAACCAGCCTCACAACCACATGTAACCTCACCAGCCCAGGACCTCCAGATCCATCATCTTCACCTCCAAGATCCTCTGAGACCTGCCACCTGGACAGCTGCTGCAACAATCGGTTTGCATAACCAAAAAATTTCTGCACCAATTGTCAGAAAGCTTCACAAGCAAGCGGCAGTAGCTCAGTGGTAGAGCGACCGTCCTTCAACCGGCAGGTGGGAGGTTCAATCCTTTATCGAAGGAAGTCCTTGGGCAAGCCACTTAACCCACCTTCCCTCCTGTGGTCAGCTGTAACATTAGTAAAGCGCTTTGAGTGCCTAGTTGGAAAAGTGCAATATAAATACTAGTGCTGGAAGCGATTAAATCGTTTAATCGCACAATGTTCTGTGATTATTCGTGATTAATCGCATTATACACAAAATATAAAAAATGGTCAATAAAAATGAATAAAAAATGAGTGAATTGCATACTTTTATTTTGAAAGTACTGCTATATGAACAAAAATGCCACACTTTAAACAAAAATAATTGTTGGTGTTAATTCATTAGTGCGTTAACGTAATAATAACACGTTAACTTGCCCAGTTGTGTATCAAATGGCCCATGGTGGCGGTGGGATTATTTGGTATGGACAGCGAACACAGGTGCATTTTATTGATGCCATTTTGAATGCACAGAGATGCAGAGCGGCAGCATTATAATGCACGGCCCAATCTTGAAATCTGTACGCAATTCCTGGAAACTGAAAACATCCCAGTTCTTGCATGGCCAGTATACTCACCGGACATGTCACCCATTGAGCATGTTTGGGAATCTCTGGATCGGCGAATACAACAGCATGTTCCAGTTCCTGCCAATATCCAGCAGCTTGGCTCAGCCACTGAAGGGGAGTGGACCAGCATTCCACAGGCCACAATCAACAGTTTTTAAATTTTTGTTCAGTACAGTATTTAACAAGCTAACCATTATTTCTGTCAGGTTTAAGGCGTCAGTGGATGAAAACTGCACCCGGCTGCCTTATATGGACTTCCTGTCTGCGTTTGAGGCTAAACCAGGAAAGACCAATGATCCTCGTCCTGTTTCTACTGAATCTGTTCGAGAGATACAGTCTTTAGAGAAGCTCAGTCCTGCAGCAGCTCTGGTAAAGCTGCAAGAATTAGTCACTGCCTCGACCCCTGATCTGTACAAGGTAAAACTAATCTTCACTAATCTTCTCAACCCAAACGCAGACTATTTAAAACCTGAATATACTTGTTCCTCCAGGCCTTCTCCTTGTTCAATCCCAGTGGCACAGGGAGGGTCACGGCTCTGGAGTTTCGACAGGTTCTGGAGAGTTTTGGTGCATGTTTATCGGACAAACAGTACAGACATCTCCTCACTGAACTGGAGCTGGACAGAGAGAGAGTGAACTGGAGAGACTTCCTCTATAAGTTTTACTCAGAGGGTCAACTGGTGAGACCAAAGAAGGTTTAGTCTACTCTTCATTGTTTATATTCTCTGGTAGAAAGGAGGTAGAAGAATGGAAATGGAAACTAGACCATGGAAATTATAATAGATGTATTATATAGATGTTCTAAAGTTCTAAAGTCTGTCTTTGGTCTAAGATAAATCTGCTCTCAATGTGCAACGTAAAGGGTTGAGAGATTGAGCCCTTGCTCAAGACATTTACTTGCAAGCTTCCCTGTGGATCAGTGCAAAAACTTGCGGAGTCACCTCCAACACTCAAGTTTTGAAGCATTTTCTCAACCCTGTATAGCACCGGCCTAGTCTGTGCACACAGACACACAGCTCTCCCACCAATGTTTTTTGCATGTCACTGTCCAACTTGTTAAAAATGTCCCGTCCTGTGCATGTTCCCTTAATTTGTGAACAACACAGCAGATTTTTATACATTTTCCCCTCGTAGCTGTATCTTATGTTAACAGCTGTGCAGCCCCTGCCATTTTATTTTATTGTTATCAATGGTCTATAGCCTATATTTAGATTTATTTTACGTATTACTTTTTTTACTTACTTGAACTTAACGTAAAAAAGTGCACAGGCACACATGTAGGATAAGCTTAACACCAAGCCTGTCCCACCCAGACTGCTGTGTCTACCTGTGTGTGCACACCCAGCAGCTGCACATGCTTGTCTCTGATACAAGGCAAATTGAGAAACAGTAGTCCTACAATTTACTAAGAAGCGCAGAGCTCCTACAGTACTTAGCAGCCTATATACAATATTGTACCTGTCTCTCCCAAACTGCGTTGTCCTGGCGATATGTGCATGTGGCTGCTGGCTTCTCGATCGTTCGGAGACTTCTGATAGAGGGGTACAGCCCTCTGGACTTGTGACATTTTGCGTTTTGGCAGCTCTAATAATTAAAACACAAGTCTGGAGAGCCTTATTGCTGTGCACGGTCACATGCTGTGAATGCTCATGCAGCTCGCAATGGCTTCAAATTGGGGCTTTAACACTGCTGAATGGATATTGCGAGAACAGGGCGACAGGACTGCAGTTCTATAGTATATATATGTTCTAATTTCACACTGACTCAACGGAATGGATCTGACTTCGACTGAAGAGAGTAGCTGCGGATGTACGGAAAATCTCGCCGGCTGGAGTCCAGACTTTGAGAGCCCCTGATGTAGAATTTCTTCTATGAGCTCGCAACCCCCTGAAATAATCTGGCAACCCCCAGGGGTTTGAAACCCCGAGGTTGATAATCACTGCTCTTGTGAAGGGAAAGGAAGGAAAAGACACAACCAGAATATGTTTGTGACACCAATATATGTTTGTGTGTAAATATCCCGGTTTACTTTTAACAAAAAAAAATGTTTTTTCTTTTTTTTGTGAGTGTGTGCACTTTGTGTATAACATTGTCAAAAACATTAGCCTCAGTAGCTTCATATTTGGCCTCATAGCCTGTATTGATTTATTTTTAATTAGCCATGTGTGTCCTTTGGTTTTGATTTTATCATGTGCTGTTTTTCTTCATTTTTTGGCTTGTATATTATTTATAGACTGTGAAAAGTGCTAATGTTCTACAGACAAATACATTGTCAAGAACTTTTGGGAATTTCATGGTTTTCTCAATAAACTTGTCTTAAAAGGTGATCTGATCTTTATCTAGGTCAAGGGTATTGACAAACATAATGTGTTTCATGTCTTTATTGAACACACTCATTCAACATTTAAAATGGCAGTGAAAAAAGAATGTGAACACTTGAGTTAAGCTAATCAGAGTCAAGTTTTACCACACCTAGAGTCTCATTTGTGTAGACTACAGCTACTTCTGCTGTGCTCTGCACAATAAGAACACGCTTATGTAAGCCATGTCTCGCCACAAAGAGCTTTCAGAGGAGCTACAATCAAGAATCATTGCTTTACATAAGGCTGAAAAGGGTTACAAAGTTATTTCAAAGACTTAGAAATTAGAAATTCACCAGTCTACAGTTAGACAATCTACAAATGGAGACTCTTTGAGACTGTTGCTACTCTACCAAGAAGTGTGCGCCCAGTCAAAATGACACCAAGAGTACAACAAAGACTCAAGACTTCAAGGTTTGAAGGCATCATTTGCTATTCCAACTATTTGAAAAAAAAAAAACCCCACAGCGCTACATCTGGTGTGGAAAGGGCACGGCATATTCTCATGAAAACCTCATCCCAACTGTAAAGTCTGGTGGAGGAAACATCATGATTTGGGCCTGCTCTGCTGCATCAGGGCCTGGTCCATTTCAATCACTGAAGGGAAGATGAATTTCCAAGTATATCAGACACTTCTTCAGGATAATGTGAGGATGTCTGTACATCAGCTGAAACTGTGTAGAAGGTGATGCAACAGGACAACGACCCAAAACACCAGAGCAAGCCCACAACAGAATGGAAAATTATCTTTATACATTAACATATTGTGACAAAAGCTTCTGCTATTACCTAAACATTTGGCTGCTCTGAATACTTCCGACAGTATTACATAATGACTAAAAAAAAAATTATTTTGTTTAGAAAATTTGGAACAGCTCTTTTTTGCTGCAGAGACAGAGCACACTGATATCTGATACTTTTTAATTTATTATTCCCATTAAAATGTAATTTATCTGTGTCAATAATTATTAACTGTGGAAGGAAGTTATTCAACTGCAAAACTCATTTATGTGACACACTGAGGTGGAGCTGATTGTGAGCCTCTCTGTTTTTCTGATTGTTTTTTTTTTAGTCTTTGTGGAGTCATGGACCTGGAAGCAGCTCTGGAGCAGGATGTCTCACAGACCAAATACTTCCAGAACACAGACTAAAAACTGCTAGTCCACATCTGATTCGTTCCAAGGTACACTGTCAAACAGCTCTACGGACACCTGACTTTAACTTATTCAAACTTTATGCTGTAAGGTCAAAAATAAAGTCCATTCAAATGTTCTTTTTTTCCTTCATGAGACTGCCTAGAATCTCTTCAGTCCTGACTGTGAACATTGGAACTCTCACTAAAATAGGTCTTTAAAGCGAACAAACAAGGGTCCACTATGTTACAGTTAAAATTTTCTTTTGCCAAGACTGAAGCACCCTTTATTCTGAACGTAATGCATCCAGTTGTTTTTGCGTTGCTTGTTCTTGTGAAATGCTGGTTTTATCTTTTCATCTGCCATCCATTTTGCATCATTGGATAGTTTCTAATTTTTAATAGTGACATTGATATATCTATTTTGAGGCACAAAATCAGTTGCGCCTCATAGCACACAAATAAAAAAAAAACTCTTATAAAACTCTTATAATTATCCCAAAGAGGAGAACAAGATTTAAAATTCATCAACATAGTTATTCTAGTTTTCTAATGCTGCTCAGTGTCTCTTTAGACTGTGACTTGCAGCTTTAGGGTCAAACAGAGACACCCTCTAGGGGGCGCTGTGAGGGAGCTGCCCACTGACAGTAGGCCACAGATCTGCTACAGACTGGATAATTTTGTGTGTCCAAGTGATTGTTCCAGCTGTAACACCGGTGAATTGAAGCTTAATGTAAGTCGCTTTCGAAAAAAGCGTCAGCTAAATGAATAAATGTAAATGTAAATATCCTTTGTAAAGCGTGTGTGTGTGTGTGTGTGTGTGTGTGTGTGTGTGTGTGTGTGTGTGTGTGTGTGTGTGTATATGCATAGTGCCACCCAGTCCTTTTATCTCAGTAGAGTTTGAATTGAACCTAACATGACTTTAAGATGATACATAAAGCCAGTGTTTTTGTGCTATATGTAATATTTAACATTGCCTGTGAAAACTGTCTCCCGTTTTATCCATTGTTGTGTCTCACAAACGTTCTAAACACTTAGAGTGAAAGTGAAACTGTGGGATGGTGTTTAAAGCCACAGTTATCACAGACTTGTTTTTTCTTTTTTACACTCTCAAACATTTATAAAAGATGCCAAAGTTAAGTGATAAAATTCTACTGTTGGATTCTAAATGAGAATATTCTCATTTGTTTGTGTCAGAGGAAATTAAACGTCCGTCAAACTCAGAATCTAATTCTGATCCAAAGAGTTAATTGGGGGCAACTTTGAAGCTTCAACATGAAGTTTTTTTAGGCTTGTTTCCAAGTGAAGACACATTTGATTGAATGCAGTAGAAACAGGTATTACCTTCTGATGTTGTACAAAGAAAACTTTTGGGAAGATAATATCTGATTCACTGCATTAACTGGTTAAGTTACTGTTAAAGGTAATGTATTCTGTTTTTTTTTTTTTACTTTTGTGATCCAGACCACATTTTGTTCATATAAAAAGGTCTACAAGGACTAAAAGCTAATCTCAGTAAAGCATTTTTCTAAAGACTGTCATTTCCTTTCACTTGGATTTTACCGATTTTTTGATGTTTCAAATAAAGGTGACATCTTTGGTCAAACTTTTCTCTCGGCCAATAAGGATTTACGCTCATATTTTTTTCAATTATTGACAACACTTCCAAGTTTAAAGTTTGCTTAGTTATAATTATTGATTTTGAATTTCTTTTGAGTGTCTGCCTCTGTGGTCCTTCCCTGGTTAAACAAACACTCCCATCAGTGTCTTGTCGGATTTTATTTAACAAAGTAGCAAATAAAATCTGTTTTCCCTGACCTCTCTGTGTGTCTCCAGTCGGCCCCTGAGTGTGGCCCCTGGCGTCCTGCCTCAGCCCTCAAACCAAAGACAGGAGGAGCCCAGAGCAAAGTGGATAGCCGTCTGCGCTCAGCTGTGAGGCGCTGCTGGAGGCACATCCAGAGGAGCTGCTGCGACAGAGACACTCTGAAACAAGGGCGGATCTGCACCGAGTCCTTGCTGAGTGAGTAACAATTTATAATGAACTTTTTTCTGTACCATTCTTGGGCACCCAAAACACTTTTCATCATGTTTCCATTCACCCCATTCACACCCTGGGGCAGACAGAGAGGGGGGCAGCCAAACACACGGTGCTCAAAACATTGTTGTTGTTGCAGACATCCTTCAGTCTCTGAACATCAGTGTCACTCTGGAGCAGCTCCAGTCTCTACAGAGTGACATCATCAATGGTGATCAGGTCTCATATCACAAGTTTCTCCAGCATTTCCTCCTGGACCTGAGTCCAACAGAGACCAGGACTGGACAGAGACTCAGACTCCCTCTCCCCACTGCCCAGGTAACAATGGATCAATGAATGTCTCTCTGGTGTATAAATGTGTGAGTGTGTTTGGTGGTGTCGGAGAGGCTGTAGGCTTAGTATGGCTGCCACATCTCTGTCAGTCTGCCCCAGGGCAGTGTGTAGTCTACGGTTCAGACATGTAGACAATAAAACCATTCATTGCATAATGCCTTCCAGGAAAGTGTAAAATCCTAAAAGTTTTGACAAAAGGAAATAACTTTACAATGTAAGTAGTTAATGCTTTGGTCACTTTCAATCCAGTTTCTTCCTCGACACCTGCAGCTCATTTCTTGTTGTCAATTGGTCACTGGGCCCCTGGTCCGGGGCAGTTTTCATGGCCCTAGTGGAAGAAAGCCTAGGTTATTTCTTGTTAGGTCCCATACATGACAACTGTGAACACACTAACTTTACTCTCACAACCCAACAAATCTAAAGCAGGACAAACTAGAGACACATAAACAGTGAGAGCGAGGTGAGAGCACCCACGACGTTGGCCCGACTCACCGTGTTTCCTTCAGCTCCATAAAGAGGTTTGTACAGTAACACTCCAGCGTCTCAGCCTAAACTCAGTGGGCCTCGCCGTATCACACAGATGGTGCTCTCGGACCAGACAATGCAGGTCTTTGTGTTTGGAAGTTGCTTTGGAAAGGTTGCAGCTCGTAGGTTGCCAGATTAGGCCCTCACCCACACGGCTCAGTGGCTCAGCAGGGCTCCGACAAGAACCGCCCGCGTGTCATTGTTTGCTGGTTGTCTACGCTTCTTGGTGCCAAAATGAGAAGTGTGCGCTTAACCAAAGTGGATCGAGAGGCGATATATGTGAGAGCCTGAGGTGGGAGGTCCCTGCTGAGTTTACACAATCTGGCAACACGCTGCTGCCAGTCGCCTCCTCCTCAAACACAGACACCTCAAGCGCTTTAGAATAACCTCATTTCCCTACACAGCCATGAAAACAGGCTTCATACACTGTGTCTGAAATGTCTTTAAATCTAAATGACTTCCTATGTGCTCTTTCAGACAAGGCCTGGTGTCTTGAGCCCTGACTTTGTGGAGGTGATGTTGAGAATATACGACAGGGTTCACTCGTCCTGGGCCCCTCTCAGACGCAGATTCCTGTCAGCTGACCTCCACCGCACAGGGACGGTCTCAGTGCAACCCTTTAGGAAGGTAACCAATGTGTCACAAACTCGAACTCTGTGACAAACACAGGGAAACAACGCAAATGTAAGATTTTGTTTAGTTCAGTTATAACTTACAGCTAACTAACACACAATCTACTTTGTGAGAACTAAATGCTATTGTCTTTTCGTAAAAACAGCTGTTATTTGTCCATCTTGCGGTTAAACACTGTTCATTCGCTCCATCCTTTGAGGAATCAGTCCACAATGACAGTAGACTAAATACAAGGACAACAGAACAGCTCCAGAAAAGTCCTCACTTATTTTATACAAGTTATTTATTAATTGTTTTATCAATGTATATACATTTTAATGTATAATCAAATTATGTATTAAATATACTGTATGTATGTATTTTTTTATTTTTTGTTCATTCATTTATTCTATTCATTCATTGCGGCTGGAGTTGGCCTGATTAGTGGCCGAGTGCTAACCACTCTACCACATGCACCCCTTTTTAAACAAGTAAAAATGTATTATCAATACATTTTATATATGGTTGCTGCTTCAATGTCTTCAAAATTAGAAATTTTGAGATTTAAGTTTTTGAGGAGGCTTCCACAGAAAGTTTATCCAAAGGGCACCTGGAGGTGACTGGATGAAGCAGCTAACCACCTCGTCAGTAACGCCTATCACCAGATCTTTTTATCAGAGCAGAGCCATGCTGTTTTAATGAGTAACAGTAAAACAGTCACTTCGAGAGGTAGAGCTCATTAGATTCCAGCTTCTGCACAAGATAAACTCAACTGCTTAATTTAAAACCTGGCTTAAGTCTTTTTAACTAAGATTAAAGACTAAATAAGACTAAATAAGACTAAGACTAAATTTGGATTAAATTAAACCATATTAAGTGTAGATGATTATATTACTGCCGCACTTTTGATTAACTAATGATCATTGTGCCTCCTTTACCTCAGCAGCAGAAAGAGTGAGTGATTTTACCTTTAGCTTCAGTAGAGTCAGTCTGTCTCGAGAGGACTTCCTTTCATTGCTCTCTCTTTGCGGCCCACTTTGATGCTGCTCCGAGGTCAACTCTGAATCAAAATGAGCAGCAGTAAACTCCCCTCTCACAGACATAAAACTAACCTGCTAAATCTTTTACAGAAAGGATAAGAGACAGGCATTTATTTAGTTGTTTTAGCTTTACATAGTTTGAATAAAGACTGGCACAAACCCCACACATACAGGTACTCACCTTCTCAAACTCCCATTCAGTCCTAACACCCCTTTACATAAGTTATTAATGACTTCTCAAGATCCACCGGTGTCTCGTGTCCAAACGTCTGAGGATGAATGATGAACACAGATCCATAAAGCTCCAGTGCTCAGCCTCTCGGAGCAGCACACACCTGTTTCTCCGACACACCATCAGTAATGCTAATGCTTTGTTTAATCTGACGTTGAAACCGGTGCCCACACTGGCACTGTGGCCCCAGAGAACGACGCCTGACACGGAAGCTTTATTGTCCCTGACATTTCACCGAGACACAATACAAGCCTCGGAGAGCGGTCGATAAAAACAATTAGCTTTAGGTTTGGGATGGCAGCTGATAAAGCACACTCACTGTACCCAGGTGGAAAGAAACATGTTTGAAGATACAACATCCCAAATGCTGCTCTCAAATATAAATTCCCCTGTTTGATGTACTAATGTGATAACCAGACATCATACTTATCTTATCTTACAGTTTAATTTTTCTACTGGTATGGTCTTTGTTTAGTGCAAAACAAAGCAAAAATGGGACAAAACTGAATGACAACTATAGACAAAGACCACACAGAAGGTTAACGTAGTCTCCGTTCAAACTCGTTTTTCAGTCTGTCAGCTGTTTTTATTTAATTTCTTTGTGGGTGAACAGTGACACATTTTGCTCTTGATTAAAAAAAAAACAATAAACGCTCAAATAACATTATTTGTTTTTTAATAGTTTAGTTCTTGTTTAGTTTGAGTGCAGTAGAAACAAAGCTTACCCATAAAAAGAGTAAAGTGTTAAAAAGTGAAATATGTCCCAATCAACACTGGAAAAAAGACAAAACTGCTTTAATTAACAAAAATTTAACCCTGCCTTGGTGCAAATTGACAAACTGCAGGCTTGTTGGTCTGTAATGAGGGAAATTGCAGACTGTTACTACAATGGCTGAGGAAAAAAATTTTTTTTTATATAGATACATTCAGAATTTTAAAATCCATGAAGCTGGTAGGTCCTTTTTAAACTCTTCTAGTAAAGTTAATATTACACGTGGGTTAAGATACGGACTCTGAACAAATTCTAACTAAGTATCATCATGACAGTTATTGAGCACAGACGCGGTGTTGGAAATGCTTTGAGACGAGCATTTGCTCTAATGCAACTCATCTTTAGTGGAATTTAAGTTACAGTGTACATCCAGGAAATGCTCCGCTTCCTCTGTTTTTATGTCAAAGTCGTTGACATTGCTGCTTATCATTTTTTACAAACAATTTCCACATATGCAAACTATTTTTACCAAATATGAAAGCACAAATACATTTCTCTGCTCTTTAACTTTGCAACCATATTCTACTGTAATGTATTTGTTTTTGTTTCAAGGCTACTATGACTGACTGTATTTTTAGACTGCTGTCTGTAAAAAGAGCTATATAAATAATAATAATAATAATAATAATAATAATAATTATTATTATTATTATTATTATTATTATATAACTGAATTTTTACTAATCAAACTTCCTATGACATGTCACACATGTATCAATGACAAAGGCAGATTTTGTTTTTGAAATAATCTGTAGTGACCTTTGCTGTAGACACACTCTTTAGATCAGGAAAACTTTTCAGAGGAGAAGAGTCCTCCAGTCTCCTAGGTTTTGTGTTTTCAGATGTTAACTGTCCGTCAGAGGTTGGCTGAATGTTACTTTTCATAATGTATTTTTTGAGATACATGATATTATACTAGGGTTGGACAATTAATCACATATGTAATTATATCACAGCATTAAAAAAACAAGATTTTTAAATTGCAGAGGTCACAATTATTGGTCATGTGACACGTGAAGAGAGACATAACAAAGACAACACAGTTTAACCTCTAGGCCCACGAGCTAAACCCGACCCAATGATTTAAATGGTTAAAAAAAATGAAATTTAAATAAATTGAAGCAAAATTTTCTCTAATCTAATTTCTTCAAAACATAAAGGCCCGGCCAACAAGAATAATGAGTTTGTTAAGCTTATTGTCGCTCACATTTGTTGATTGTGGATCTGTAATAAACAGAAAGAAAATAATTGCATAATTAATTGCAATTGCAATATTTTCCAAAATTCTTTAGCCTTATACCAGACCATTTTTTTCTGATATTAAGTCTAATTTTTATTCTGTCTAATTCTGTGCTAAGGAAATACATATAAAAATATACAATTACTATAAATAAACAGGATTCACCATATTAGGTTCATTATTGCCATGACAGGATCAAACATCTTTTTTTCCTCTTAGATCCTGTTGCACTTCGGTGTAGGTCTGTCTGAAGAGGACCTGTTCCACCTCGTGTCTTACTTTGATTCCTGTGCTTCAGGAAGAATCTGCTACAACAGCTTCCTCTGGGCCTTTCTCCACTGAGCTTTAGTCGTAGTTGTGAGCTGTAGACGTGCTTTTGATGTACAAATAGTTGGGGATATATTTTGCTTGTTTTTTTAAGACATTATACTGTTTTTAATCTATAGGACATGGGTTAAAGTTTGGCTAAACTTGAGGATACAGGCCTCACAAAACAAAGCCTCATCATTTATGGACTTTTTACAGAATTGTTCCTTGTGACTGATAGAACAAACAGCTCCATCAAACGAACAGAACAGAGAGGAGCTCAGAGACTAACAAGCAGCGAGTGATGGATAATTTGGGACTTCCTCGCTGTCGGCTGTGGTTCGACACTGATTTGTGCTTCAGAACCAATCAAATAAAGTGCTTTTTGGTGATGCACGGCGGCAAGCGGCGGGGAGTGTGAAGTGAGACGGATGACAAGGAGATATAGGGGACGTCTGTCACTCACTGAAAGGAAAACGCCGCCGCTGCAGGATTCAGAAGCACTGGGACAGAAACAAGAGGAGCAGGGAGTCATTAGCTGAGGCACAGAGACGGAAACAGGACAAAGACGAGACGATTGTGCTTTGATTTTACCCGAGACAAATGTATCTATGTTTAAGGAAAGTGCACAAGGAAATATATATATATACTTTGGTTTGGTCACCGTGACTACAACACTAAAATGTATTGACCCAAAAATGATTTCTGTTTAGTTTTTGTGTCAAACTCAAGGCCCAGGGGACAAATGCGGCCGTTACAATGTTGTATGTGTCCCTTCAAAACATTTAGTGGATGTTATTTTTTTTTGTTGGATTTGAAAAGGTTTTAGATGGATTTGAACAGGTTTTAGATGGATTGAAGTCAGATTAATTGTATTTGTTCGTGAAATCTTAAGCCAGTTATTGCCACCAAGATATATAAAATAAATGTAAAAAAATCTGGCCATATGTACCGGCCTGGGAACGCCTTGGTATTCCCCTGGAAGAGCTGGAGGAAGTGTCTAGGGAGCCCGCGACCTGGCCTGGATAAGATGAAGAAGATGGATGAATGTATATATATATAAACTCTTTTCAGATCCATCTAAAAACTTCTGTCTGTTCTGTCCTGGTCCTGTAATTATCTCCATCTTGTTAAACATCTCTGTATTGCATTGTCAATATTAATCCACGTTTCAGTTTGCTTCCTTTTTCTCTATTTATATTTTGTTTTTTGTCATATCCAGAGCTGGAATAGGCACTTTTTCTGTTTCTAGACTGTCCCCTATTTGAGACCTCTGTCTATTTGTGCATAAATGGCCAAAGCTTCTGGTATGTGCTGAACATCCTCAATAATAAAGAAAAGATTATGTCTTGAGGTGTCTTTTTTCACATATCATTCCTTTTACAACATATACAACAATACAAGAAAATAAACTTTTGGATACAAATGTGCAAAGGAAATGAAGTGTGTGTGTCAGAAAGTGAGCTGAGAGTCTGGACTGTATGAAAGTACATATAAGCTGCTGGAGTTAATGACCGAGTGAGACTGGAGCAGGATTCTCCTCTGGGATTACTATTGTAATTATTCCAGTGGCGCTTCTCATTACGATGAGGTGTGGAAGAGCTGCCGAAACCAAACGGCACACGGCGGCTCAGCTCCTGGAAATTAACTGTGTGCACAGGGCTCTATCAGAGAAACAGACACAGATCCCTTTGATCAGAACAAAAGGGAAGAGGACCGATCTAATTTAAAGACAAAAGAAATGGACACGTAAGCCACTGGACACAGATAAGTTTTATTCCATCAGT
Organism: Neodontobutis hainanensis; assembly: GCA_024349245.1. Lineage (NCBI taxonomy): Eukaryota > Metazoa > Chordata > Actinopteri > Gobiiformes > Odontobutidae > Neodontobutis > Neodontobutis hainanensis. Next base: position 1,093,332 of record JALDNG010000092.1, on the reverse strand, counting down.
GAGGAAAGAGATAGTACATTTTAAAAGTGCCTCAGGAGCATAATAGTTTTAACTTTTCAGATAAAAAGTCCACAGTAATAATAAGAAAGGTGTTAAAATGGTTTGATTCCAAATCAAGGCCTGGAGAAAACACAGAAAAGGTAAAGCTACCTTAAAGTATTACTGGCTAATGGTTATGTTCATGGATGTATTATTAGATCTGGATTGGGCCCCATCCTTTTGCTGCCAATTTGATAAGTGGCCACACGAGGTACTGCAACAAAACAATTCCCCTGTTGCCCAAAAAAGATTTTCAAAGAGCCTAATGTAAAACCAAACAACAGGAGTCCAGCTGACAGAATGTCTACAACTGTGTTACCTATTTTAGAATCACAGACTTTTTTTTCCTTTTATCCTTAAATTTGCTAAAATGTGCTTTTATTCACCGCTCTATCCCGCCTGAAAGATGCACCAAATGAGTAATGTACATTGACAGTAATGGGCAGCCATTTATTTCTCAACTCCTCCATTATCCCAATCAAATAATATATCAATGCTTATGTTAGAACGAATGTCATTTACAAAACTAACCAAACTAAGTTCACTCATGGATTTGAACTGGACTCAACTCTAGCCCTTCTTTAGTGACTCAGACTTGCACCCAACCACTTCCTATTTAAGATGGCTTCTTCTCACTGCTCATCCATTTGCCTGATGAAGGCCCTTGGCCGAAACGTTGCTTTGATTAATAAAAATTTAATTCTCTGTTGCAAGTTGTCAGACAGTGTGTGGGAGTATGTATATATTTGTTGGGCCAGCGTTACGCGCACTTTCTTCTGTGCACCTGTCTCAAGCTAAGATGTACAAAGTAATCCTCTTTTAATACTTTCATAACACTTCCATATGTACCATTCAGAAAATCTAAATCAAATGAAAAACACGTAAAGTTAGAACTGTATTTTTCCTCAAGGTTCCCATACATCACAACTTCATACTGCCCCAAGCTTGATTCAATCTTTAGGATGTAAAAGACGCTTTTACACAAAGCCTGTTTGACTGCGGAGGGGTAGCAGCAGTTACTTTCTGAAAAGTGACCAACAATAGTCTTTGCAGAGTCCTCCTCCGTCGGCTTCACCTCCTCCGAGCTGTCAGTCACTGAGCTCAGTAGGCGTCAGTCCTTTTCTCAATCTCAGTTTGGAGCGACACTCTACAAATGCAGAAGTCATTAACTCTTTTAAAACACGCCTCAAGAAAGAAATTTAGGAAATGGCACTGTTTTTGTTTTCCTCCTTCTTCCAGAAAACACACAGTTATTGAAGCATCAAAGTGAGAGACATTTAAATGAAGACAGACCAGACTCAGATGGAAAAGTTTCTCCAAACACTCAAGCTTTATTTTCGCTTTTCGCTACACTTCTTTCTTCTGAGATAATTAAGTTGTGTTTTAAATGGTGATGAGCTGCTTGTGTTTGTTTTAAAGGCACACCAACAATGGGTTTAGGAAACTTTTATCTTTTGTTTCATAGAAGTGTTTTATGTGAGCACAAACAAAATATTAGATTCTGACTGGATTCATTAAAACGTGTTGTTTTTAAATATATATTCTGCAGTATTTTCATGAATAATTAAATTATTGCTCACACAGGAGACACTGCTCTTATTTTGTGGCCCTTGTGGTGGGAGTCTATTTGGGGACAGTGGCATTAGCGGCTACGTAGTTTTAGCATGACTTGGGTTCATTTGTTTCTCGAGGCTAGTTCTAAACATTCTCTCTGACCCTGGGGTTAAACCCTAAACAATGACCCCTGAGTGTGTGCCGCAAAAAGGTCAGATGTTTGCAGTGAACAGCCAATAGTGTTCAACCTTAAGAAAAGGAGGTGGGGGGGTTGTGTGGGTCCAGGGGGATCAGGCTCAGGGCCTTTGCCCCACCACCTCAGGGGTCAAAGGCACCTAAACCCGTCAGGTTTGAATGAATCTTTAATAATCACACAACGGGGAAATTTACAGCTTAGTTATATCCGTGGGCGGTCATTTTTAAATCCATAGACCATAGAGGATGTAGCACATACTAAATAGACAGGCAGTCACTGGATGTAACTCCAGTCCTATGAGTCTGTTTGTTCTATCTTCAGAACCAGACTGAGGTTAAGCTGACCTTATATACACTTATGTTGTTGCTCTAGTAACTCTGCCATGTGATGGAAGCATGAACTCTCAAGGCGCAGAGGTCGAGTGTTAGCCAACAGAGAAGCTATGCACAAAGATTAATATTTATTATGACTCTTTTTATTAAAAGGGTTAAAACTTTTCAGTTGATGTGAATGATTTTGAAACACCCCTTTAAAAACAGCTCACATGGACCCATCACTATGGATCAGAATCAACAGGATTCAACATTTGGAAAGAAAGACCCCTGTCTGAGGTCAAATGAAATCAAGGTGTTACATTAAAAGGCATTTGAACAGAACAGCGTGACTCTGGCTCTTAAGATCTGTCAAGTTTATCATTAAAGAATGATTCTGTCCTTGTTTGTCACTAATAAAATCAGAAAACAGTCTGGAGTGGTTCAAGATGTGAAGAACCATGAGAGGTCAAAGCCAAAACCAGACCACAAAACCAGACTAAGCAGCAGTTCTGGACACAGCCACGTTGTCTCTTGAGCTTGACATAAACCTACTGAACCTGAGATAAACCAACACATGTTCAGTTCGGGCTTAGAATCTTTTCCTTGGATCCAAACAGAGCTGTGTTTGTGGCGAATTAAGACATCTCAGCACAATGAATCCCAGCCTCGGGGAGAGTGTTCAGAGCCACACGGATCAGAGCGTGACGTGATTTCCTTATTCTCAGCACATTCAGCCTCATTCACAAATACAACAAAGGAGGACACCGTTTAAAACACAAAAACGTCTCAGGGAAATGGAGGAGTTCATGACATTTAAATGGGGCCAAAACTTCACAGATGAAAATATCAGAAAAAGCATTTACATATCCAAGAATAAAAGCACACGTTTTAGACACAAATATTAACTTAGCATAGCAACACTTCCAAGAAAATTTCAAGTATTTTTTTTTTTTCAGACAGAGACCATTTACAAACCTTTTACAGTACACATAATTACAGCAGTGCAGTTTCTGAAAGACAAGAGTCTTTGTATTGAATAAAAAGCACAGGGATCTCCTCAAAGCGGCATCTGTTTGAACAGTTCGAGCCTGATTGTGCTGAAGGTGGGGCTAGCCATTCTGAGTGAGAGTATTGTAGTCAAAAATAATCATGTCTTGGCCCCTACTTGTTCAGACAGTAGGATCTTCTTTCTCACAAATGTTCAGCTTGACTTGTATTCACTTTTGCTATTTAACAATGTCTCCAAAGTCCATTTAAGAGGAAGTGTTCTCTTTTACACTTCATCTGCCAATTTCCTCCTGTTTCTGAATGGTTTATGATAGTTTACTTGTACTATCTTTATCTTCTATCATAATCAAATGATGTAACAAATATCAATATCCATCCATTTTCTGTCTTTTTTTTTTTCGGGCGGTTTTTTGCCTAATTGCCCAGCTCTATCTCACAGCATAAAGAAAGTAGTTGAAAGGAACTCGGCATGTTTTGGTGCACTTTTTGAAGCTTGTCAAAAGTGTTAAAAAGCATCCCATAATAAGTAGCGTCCCACTTTGGGCAGCCTCATGTTAGTATCAAAACAGTGGAACTAATACTAATAGGTGGCGCTGCTGATTGGATGAGACGTTTTGTCAAAACAACAATGATTCTGTTGCAGACTGGCCTTTCTTTAACACAAGGCCATTGTTCTCACTTCACAAATACGCAAACATTTGAAACGACCGAGGAGATGTTTTTGTGTAAATGTTGAAGCTGGCAGTCTCTGAAAATTATGACGTCAAAAGATAACATTCAGCGCAACCAACGTTTCCACGGAAGAAGGGGGGGGGGGAAGTAGTAGAAAAAAGAAAACCCACCCCCTGCTGGTCCTGCCTTTGACTACCGTAATTTCTGGACTATAAGCCGTAACTTTTTTCCCACGCTTTGAACCTCGCGGCTTAAACAACGACGCGGCTAATATATGGATTTTTCCCGCTTTCAAATTTTTACTTTTTTTTTTAAACACCTTCTGTGACGTGCTCAGTTTTTTGGCGGAATGAAGCTTGAAGAGGGCTCAGCGGGGGATTTGCCTTCGGAAAGTGACGAGAGCGACAATGAAAACGATCCAATATCGGATGAAGCAATTCTGAGGCTATTCAACCGAAGGAGATGACTTCAGTGGTTTCAGTGCACAAGAGGAAGATAGTGACCAATGACTTTCTTGGTAGGCTACTGTTTACTGCTAATTTTTTTTTTAAGCCAGTTTATTTTTGTTACAAGCCGTGTTTCGTTAAAGCCTGTGTAAAGTTAATTTGTTTCAATGTACCGGTAGGCACCTGTGGCTTATAGACATGTGCGGAAACATTTCCTTCAGTTATTTTTGAAAAAAAACATGGACAGAATTTTTTTTTGTTTAATGAAAAAGACTGAGCAAATGCAAGTTCTTTACTAAAAATGCCATTTAGAGATCTAGCCTCATTTTTTTATCCTGTCACTTTCATTTGTCATTTTTGCCAAAGTGAGGATTTTCTGTTGTCCATTCAAAATTGGATGAAGATAAAATTATTTTAATATAATATATACTGCTTATTTTAAACCTAGCTCTCTTTAACCTAGCTTTAATTACTGTGCTAGGTTTTAACTGACTAGTTTTTGGTGCACTTATGCTTTCTGTTACCTTGTGTTGTTGAAATTGCTTCCATTGTTTTTCTCACCTGTAAGTCTCTTTGGATAAAAGCGTTTGCTAAATGACTAAATGTAAATGAAAATGTATTAAATAGAGCTTTTGCACTTGACAGTGTTGAGGCTCGAGGTAAAAAAAAAAAAATCACCCCTATGATGTTTGGCAAAAACTTTGGTCCATTTAGAGAGATAAACCACTAAGCACTGGAACGCTGACAGTTGATCTTATCCTTACAAAATGGCTTATGTTGGACTCAGTGTTTATTGGAGACTAGAAAATGTAAAAATTTGAAATGGGGTTAAAGACTTTCTGTGGCGGGTGCCAGTGGAATTACGTCACGTTAAAACAATTCATGCTATGACCTGGATGGAGCTTTTACAGACTCCGCCAACTGTTCCACTTTCGTTGTTCCTAACAGAGCTGTTCAGTGGGACGCTACAGTGCGGTTAATTTAGAAAGCTTTTACCACTTTTCGGTATAATTAGGGCTCTGAAAACATGCCGTACCGACTTAAAACACTCTGCAAAATGCTCCAGTGGAAATGAAGCTTTAAAAAAAATGATTCGGGCTGTTTAGAGTCCTGTCAGACTAAAACCAAAGCTGTCACTGTGTATTTCAGGTGCTTCCATGTGACGAGAGCAGATTGTCAGTGCAGTAAAAGAGCACACACGCTGTCCACATCTCAATCCGTTTGTTCTTTTAGATGTAGACATCTGTCTGACGTCGTTTTATTTACACCCTCGGGCCGCTCGGTCCTGATTGGCCGCAAGTTTTTTGTGGGGCGGGGCTCCTCTAGTCATGTGGTCCGTGTGGGGTTAGGCAGATCAAAGACGATGGGCGCGTTCATGGGCAGGAAATTAACGGTGCAGGCCGAGGCGTTGACGAAGGTGGTGGTGCCGTCCGTCATCATCCCATAACCTGAGGAGCACACACAGGGTTAGTGGAGTTACAAACTGAACCTGGAGCATCTTTTTTTCTAATGCCAGAATAATTACAGCAAAAACAGCAAGAAACTAATTTCCAGATGAGTCGCTCCAGCTGCAAGTCCACTCTTCTTAAAGCGTCACTTCCTGAGCTCACACTTTCTGTACAATGGACTAAAAAAGGGGGTTTAGTCAACGTATTTTCTGTCAAAACTGACTTTGAGTCAATTTTTTTAGGTTTATCACAAAATAAGCTGCAAACTACAATGTCCAGTTGGATCAGGTTTTAGCAAATTAGTAAGTTCTAGCATTTTGCGCAGCCTACATCAGCTGATTTAGTCCTGGCTCTCGAGTCATAAATGACTTCAATTTTCTGGCGGTCAGCCTAAATTAATTTCACAAATAAAGTATACGTAAAATAAAACGTACATTTTGGAACAAATTGAACACTATGAAAACACACACTTAGAAGATAAATTGAAAAAATTAAATTAAAAATAAAAGAAATAATTTTAAAATATTGTAAACACTCTGTAAATATGTAAAAATAGTTGTTGATTCACGTTTCCCTACTTGTCATATTTGCTCTTGCTCTGTTTGTGAATAAGTGTGAAGGCACGGCTTTAGCCTTCGTCAGATCATTGCGTAGTCAACTGAAATAAGCTGTTCCCACTTGTAGCAAACAGGTGGCTATGCTCACACAAACGCTGGGTGGGAGGCTCTAACCAAGCCCAGAACAAGTGCATTAAAAACACGTATTTTTGAACACCCTTCTGTCTAGTAAAATAGACCAAAACTCTGAGGCCAAACTTGGAGCACTGTGGAGGTCAAATATCTCATTAGTATTTGGTGCAGCTCATGTGGAGCAAAAATACAAATGTGAAGATGAGGAGCTTGATTTTATGGTGTTACTTTTGAAAACTGTGCATTTTTTTTGAATTGGGACAGATTTTTGTCGGATATTTTCCAAGTTAATAACACATAAGCAGTTGCCCACGACTGCCACATTGCCCTCAGTTCATAGATTACATAATAAAACCATCCCAGACTCTGTGATAAACTGTGAACCCGGCGTTATGTGTGTGTCTGATTATTACTAATGAAGTGAGTGTTACACTGCGGCTCAGAGAAGACACTAAAAACCATAAGTGAAACATTGAGAGGCCAACGGAGGCATTAAAGTGTGACATTAACACCACTTCATTTACAAAAACTCCACTTCAGTCACACTGGTATCACTATTCTCCAAAAGGTGGAGGCAAAAGTGATATGATTATGTCAAGCACAAGTTATCCACCGTTTTCTTTAAAGAAGTTCAATTTAACTTTAACCAGCAGGGATTTAGTAAAGTGTAGATGTAATTTTCTCCTGGAACAGGACGTAACTGTCTGCGCTGCGCTCTCAGACTTGAATAAATGAATATAAACCTCTGTGCTGCCTAATGAGGAAGTACTGCTAGACCTGGTGCTTTTCTTGTTTGGATCGCTCAACTTTTACATGACACAAGCTCAAATTACTGACAAGCTGAACCCTTGTAATAACTTTTAAAATACATTTAGAATAGAATAACAGTGATAAGAACTTCTCTGGGTCAAGCTATTATACGTAGAGTAGATGTGGTGCTTAATGCTGCAGGTTTACAGCATAGTTAGACTGTTGAGTCCAACAGAAATGAACAAAGAGAAAATCATGATGATACAATAGTGCTCAGTTGTGACACATTAATAGACTACTTCTACTCTACATTAGCCTGGCCAGCCGCAACTAACTCTTTTCCTATTCTATATAAAGAAGTTAGTCTGGTACCCTGTGGCTTGCATTCAATTTCAAGGGCGGGGTTTATAAGAGGAATGTTAACCAATCAGAGAACCTCCGGATGTGGCGCAAAAGAAGGCGACACTACACAGCCGTTTGCCAACAATGAACCCACGTTAGTGCCGCTGGTTAACATGGCCAGCAGTAGTGCGGACACCAGAGCGGTTTCTTTGTTTTTATACTTTGCTGGTTATTCAAAAACGCCCTCTCGGTAACAGTGTCCGCCATGAATGTTGAATGTTTTGGACTGGCGTGAGCAGAGTTACTAGTGTATGACGTAGCCAGCAAACATTTGAGAATCACCCAAAAAAGAATCAGAAAACCTACAGTATACACTGTAGCTCTGAACCGCATCAGAGAAGTACATTGCTAAGTGCCTTCCATAATCTCACTCCTAAAACTGAAACACATGTTTATTACAGTCGTTCTTCCTTTACCTTTACATTTACATTTACAATATACAACCAGTGAACAATCTATACCTGAGTAGGGTGCTTTTAATCACTAAGTGTATGTATTAGGTAGGTGCATAACTCTTGCCTGATTAATGTACAATATTAAAAAGCATGTGTGACTCAGGCTTCTCTGAAAATAATTACATGTAAGAACTCGTTAAACAGACTGTACCTGATTTTTTTTTTTTATCTTCTAGTTAAAGAAAAATGGTTTAAATCTCAAATAGTTTATTGTGAAAACAATAATTTGTAAAAAAAAAAAAAAAAAAAAAAAAAAAAAAAACAGGCTTTATAATGCCATCTATTGTTTATTATTTAGTATTTTAAAACCTTTTACTCAGTAACAAAAAACTTATCACGTGCTTGTAAAAGGAGTGCTCCAAATGGTCAACACCGGTCGTTCCAGGAGGTTTAAGAACTACCAATAAAGTGAATTTTCAGCCTTTAACTCAGAAAAACAGGTCAAAAAAGAAAAGCAAAGGTGAGAAAAGGTGTCAGTTCAATCACATAATGTTTAACGAGGAGGAGATAATTGTCGGGAAACCATGCTGAAGTGGGAGCTAAGCTAACGTTAAGCTTTAAATTTTATTTTGGTGTAATGCATTACAGTATTTTGGAGGAAAAATGTCTCTTTATTTGTTTAATAAAGGAGAAGCAGGAGAGGTCCCTCTGCTGCTGTTGGAGAAGAGTGGCTCTGAGACAGCGACAGCAAAAAAGAAAATCAGAAAGTGGAGCTTTAAGTCTGGAGTGTTAACAATAAATCTATTGAAATTATTATTGATTATGATTATATAATGCAGTTGTTGCTCTGTGTGCTGACCCTGTTAAAAACATGGTTAGTCCCACAACCTGAGCTGTTCATACCAAAGAAAAATGCTGTTGAATCTCTTTCAGATACAGAATAATAATTTAGGTATTGAATATAAATTTTTTTTAAAAGTTTGTCGATGACTCAAGAAACAAAGTTCTGAAGGGCAAATACTACTACTATTTAAAAATGCTGTCTTTCATGTAAAAATATTTCAGCTTCAATAAGTCTTTGCAAGTCTCTTTGTAAGTCTTTGCAAACTTATAAAAATGTTGGAATGTTTGGGTCACAGCAAAAGTGAGTAAAATCCTTTTACTGTATGTGATGGCAGACAGAAACATGTGGAACTTAACGCCTTTAGGAAGCATTCATAAAGCCTATAACTTCAGATTTTGTGATTCACTTTAACATAAAGATAATGTGTATGTGTGTTAAATTAAGACGTACAAACCTTCATGAATGTGTCCAAAGACGTGGAGTTTGGGCTGGACCCTCCTCTGGACCGTGTTGAGCAGCTCCATACAACCCACACGCTGCATCTTCTTCGGCACCCAGTCCAAGAAACCTGCCAAACAGAGGCACACAGATCCTTTATTCATCCATTACACACCTTTAGACAGACGTCCATAAGAACAAGACGAAAGACGTATTGTGGTATTAACTCATCTTTATTGCAAACATAAAGAAACAATATTATACAAGACATTTGGCTAGTATTAGTTTGAGTGTAAAACTTATTTAATTTCGTTTAAGCACAAATACATGCATGTTTAGGTGTGCCAGTAATTAGACTAAATTGAATTGCTTCAAATGTGTCTCTTCTACCTGGTTAAAGACAAACTAATAAAATCTGGGTCATTATCACTGACGCTGTTCATCAGTCAGTCCTACTATAATGCAAACAAGTAAAGAAGTATTTCTAGAGCACATTTTGTGCCAAAGTAACTCAATGTGCTTTACAGAAATGACACAAAAGTTGTATCAAAGAACAGAAAAAATTAAGAGGTAAACAAATTAAATAAACAAAAACAATAATAAAAAATAAATAGACATACAGTGTGTACAACCAGAACAGGTGCATTACAATTGTTAATAAACAAGTGAGAAAAGAGGTTATTGTTGGTGCATTTTTAGACTGGAATGTGAGTTCCATTTTTTTTGAACATAATGAACAAACACAGCTTCACCAGCTTTAGACTGAACTCCAGGTACAACAAGGAGACCAGCTGCTGAGGATCAGAGAGCTCTTGTTGGCTCTGATGGAGTCAGTAGAGCACTAATGTATGGCATTGGCATTGGTTTTATATAGTGCTTTTCCACCTAGAAGGCACTCAAAGAGCTTTTACATTAATCTTCCATTCACCTACCAGTGTTACAGCTGGAACACCACTGGAGGCAAGGTGGGTTAAGTGTCTTGCCCAAGGACACAACGACAGTATGAACTGTGGGGAGACTGGGAATCGAACCACCAACCTTCCGGTTGAAGGACTACCAATCAACCACTGAGCCACTGCGCCCTGTAGTGAGTGCTTTGTAATGTAGAGAGGAGCTTTGTAGAATAAATTGATCTACCTCGAGAGAAAGTGAATTTGCTTCTAAAACCCTGGGTTAACCTAACATTACCTTTAAACAGAGTGGTTTGTTTTGTGGTGAAGGAGAAGATTTCAGTTTTTACAGTCCATCTACGTTCCTACTCTCATCTATGGTCATGACCTCTGGGTAATAAAAGCCTTGCTGAAATGAGTTTCCTCATGGGGTATAAGGTAAGGAGTTCGGAGTAGAGCCACTGCTCTTTCAAAATGGAGAAAAGCCAGTTCATGTGTTTTGGATGTCTCTATAGGCCTCCCTGAGAAAGTTTTTTGTGCATTCCCCTGGGCCGACCCAGGACACGCTGAAAGGAACTTTGTCTCTCGGCTGGCATACTCCCCCAGAAGAGCTGGAGGAGGCGTCTCTGCTTCGACTGTAGAAATATGGACAATAAAGTACTTCTGAGCCTTTGTGACCAATTCTCATGTTACTATTTACATGGCTTTAAACGTGTGTCTTGAAAAATGCCTTCATCAAAGACAAATATATAAATGTTATGTTCATTTTCTGAGTCAACAGTAAAACTCTTAAATTCTCTCTACATCACATTTGTCTTCTGAAAGTTGATTTGCTGTGGTTCTCATCTGAGTTTGTAAGTTTCTCTCATTTTAAAAGTCATCCATCATGCACTGTAATGAAGCCTCCTCATCAAACACAAACCGCACAGAGCAGCACAAAGCAGAGGGTTGGAGGAAGACGCTGCAGAAAACACAGATCCATCAGTGACGGCACACGGCGGGCGTCACACTGCGCTCTGACAGAGACGGAGGTGATTTACTGTGGCTCTGCGCTGATGCTGAGTCAATAAAAGCACCGCGTGAGCCGTGTCTGTGTCGTACTCACCATCTGTCTGATGCCTGAACGTTCACACTGATCAGTAAACAGGAGAAAAGTCAGCCAAAAGAGAGAAGAAACACAGGGGCTGTACTCATAGCAATCTGTTGGCCATTCATTTACGTTCCTATATAGAGAAAAAATAATAATTTTGTTAGATTAGATTTTTCTCACGTACCAATGATCTGAGAAAAAAAATAATCTGCTTAGTGTTCATGGTTGACTGGAGCCTATCCCAGCAACTTTGGCCTGAGGTGGGGAACACTCTGGATAATGGCCAGTTAATCACAGGGTTATTACTTAAAGACAGACACTCACAGACAGCCATTGACTCTCATTTACTAAAGATATTTTAAAGTGTCCAACTTACTGATACATTGTTTATTTGTTTATTGTGAGTTCAAACTAGAGCGATTACACACTTTTAAGCGGCATTTTGAATTTTAAGCAATTTTTTTTTATTTTTTATTTATTATTATAATATTTAAATTATCACTTTATTATTGTGGGGAAATTCACTGTCGGCAGCTGCCACCAGGGGGCGTGCAGCATGTATTAATGTTGGTGCGGAAACCGGAGTACCGGAAACCCACCTGAGAATGGGCACCATCGTGCTGCCTTTGAGAGGAGTCACACTAAAAAGCCAGGCTGGAGACTTTCTGGAGGATTTCAGGCAGCAGGAGTTTAATTATGATCAAAGTTGAGACTAAACACAGTGAGACAGCACTGACCACTCAAGTCTGACCGTTCTTCAGTAAAGTAAAGGATAAACTCAAGTTTAAGGTCAGCTCAGTTTGATTTAAGGTATTAGTAATTAGTGTTGGTGAATTGGTTCAGTTGTACTTTCTTTTTAAATAAATAAAACTCAACTTGGTTAAAAAGGAAGATTTGGGGTAATGCAGCGATAGTCATATAGCTATAGTCTGCCTCGTGTGTCTTTTACCAGAGCAAAAATGAATACAGCTCTCATTAAAGCCAGAGTATAACCAGTTCACAGTTTCTGCCTTGTCAGATCAGTAAAATGATGAGATGTTAAGGCAGTGCAGCATTTTCAGATGTTTGCTTTTCAGCTCGTAGTGCATTAAAAAACACAAAGCTGAGGAGGAGGAATCTCTCTGGGGAGGATTTAAACTTTCCTTTTTACATTTTTCAGAGCTAAAAGGCACAGTTAATGGGCATCTCCTCCGCTGCCATAAAACCGTCAGCGGTGGCAGTGAATCCGTCTCTCTGCTAATCGCCTGACTCTTTTGTCCTCTGCGTTTACCTGTAAACCCTCGAGCAAAGTGCGCTTTTATAAGAAGCAGGGAGGGTTTTGTATCCGGGGACACGGGGCTGTTGTTTACAGCAGCTGCTGTTTCGGGCTCGGCGCCTGTTGTTCGTTGCTGTGCTGTTACTCTCTCACAGTTTGATGAAGAGGCCGTGTTCCTGATGTAGTGCTGTTTCACGCCTTGTAAAAGAAACGGGGACCAACACCTCCTGCTCGGGCTTCAGTCACCCGGTTCACCACTGCTCCCTTTTCTGTTTGGTTTGTTTTTGGAAAATATGGTGTAAGCACAAGTCTTTAAACAGAGGTGTTGTAACAGGGCAGGTTGAGGGTCACTGAGACAGACATTTACAGATACGAATATTAGGATGCTGAAAAGAACAGGGTCCTCATTACTACAGTGAGATAAAAGCAGTGTTTTGGCAGTTGGTCAGGCTTAAAGACAACAGAGTCAGTGTCAGATGTGATTGGACTAAAGCCTTCCTGAAAACAACAGCCCTGTGAGTTCTCTTTGCATAGATTATCCCTATATTTGGCTTATGTTCAGTAGTTTCAATTAATTTAAGATCAGCCCTGTTTCATAATCACACAACAGAGCCAGAAATGCTGCAAAATGATATGGCTGTAGTTGGTCCTGTCTTGGTCCTGTCTTGGTCCTGTCTTGGTCCTGTCTTGGTCCTGTCTTGGTCCTGTCTTGGTCTTCTCTTGGTCCTGTCTTGGTCCTGTCTTGGTCCTGTCTTGGTCTTCTCTTGGTCCTGTCTTGGTCCTGTCTTGGTCCTGTCTTGGTCCTATTTTGGTCCTGTCTTGGTCCTGTCTTGGTCTTGTCTTGGTCCTATTTTGGTCCTGTCTTGGTTATGTCTTGGTCCTGTCTTGGTCCTGTCTTGGTCTTGTCTTGGTCCTATTTTGGTCCTGTCTTGGTTATGTCTTGGTCCTGTCTTGGTCCTGTCTTGGTCTTGTCTTGGTCCTATTTTGGTCCTGTCTTGGTTATGTCTTGGTCTTGACTTGGTCTTGACTTCTTCCAGTCTTGGTCTTCTCTTGGTTCTTGTCTTGGTCCTGTCTTGGTCCTGTTCGATCTTGTCTCGGTTTTCTTGGTCTTGACTTGGTCTTGACTCGGTCTTGTCTTGGTTTTGTCCTGGTCCCAAACGTTAAAAGTCTTGGTCTTGAGTCACACTAACAATAAAACGTGTGGTATGTTCTCATATATATATTTGTGCTAAAACCTGGAGCAGAGGACTTATTAAAGACTCAGAGCTGCTTAACTGAACCCAGTCCTGTGCCTTTCTTATTTCCTCGTGTTGTCCTCGTTCGGTCTCTTCTGCGTCTCATGCTTTAGTGACCGGCCGTGGCTGCTCCATATGCTGCTGGCTCTGAGCAGATATATATCTGGAGACACTCGACTGAGCTGAATGGAAAATAAGTGACGGTCGACAAATGAAATCAATCACAGATGGAGACGAGCGGCAGTTGCAGCGGGAGACAAGCTGTGAACGGGGCCTGAACATCTCGTGGTGACATCAGAGCGTAACGGGCTGGACGAGTGTGAGAACCAACATCAGGACTAAACACTCTTTCTGCCACGTTGTTAGGAAAGTGCATTTGATTAAAAAATGCTTAAAAATTCATTATGTCCAAAATCCATACACACCCTCAATAACTAAAAGACTAAATGTCTTTTGGAAAAGTATATGAAACATTTTCAAAACTCTTGTAAAAATGACACAATGTTGTCCAACACTGCATTGAATGTTATCAATCATTGTATGGGTTTACAAATATACGAATAGCACATTGCTAAATCAATAAAAAAAGTATTTTTTATTTTATCTTAGTCAGCAAACCATTAAAATGACTTGCAATGTAGTTCAAAGATTTGAAGATGATATATTTTCAGATAACAAGTTAGAATTAAAAAACACTACAAATGTTTGATCATGTCAACATTTAGACAAAAGTGAAATCAATAAAATAAATCACAAAATATGTTATGATCATTATGATAACTTTATATAAAATTATTTTCATAATAGAATGAAATTATTGTCAACAAAATGTTTGGATCTAATCAAACTGAAAAAATTTACAAATAAAGCATTTAGCTAATAATAACAATAACCTACTCTGCGTATGGAATCACTTTGTTAACTCTACTTCTCATAATAACGGCCATGAATCAGTAAATACTTGACAGTAAGAAAAAAAACATCACAAATAATATTTCAGTCCCTTAACTCAGCATTGATTGAACTCAGTGAAGATTTATTTATTTGTTAAGATTTATTAAAAAAGTCAATCTTAGCAGCCCGACAATAAATGGAAATGTTAAGGACTGCCACAGACAAATCTGGTTCATGCTATAAAACTTAACAAGGCAGCATGAGAAAAACGGGTTAATGGATGTTTCAGAGACTTGTGGCCTGTTTGTGTAAGTGTGTGTGTGTAGAAATGTGTGCAGTGTGTTTCTCACCCAGCGGAGGGCAGTGTGTGACCAGGATGTCAGTGTTGTCTGGGATCTGGTTCCACTTGTCCAGCAGCGCTTGACCCCGAGGCAGATTAAAGCCCCATCCGTAGTACCAGGGCTGCCTGTGAACATGAATAAAAACACACAAAAACATGACATGGCTTCAAAACACATACACAGTATTTGAGATACTCTAGGTGGACATTTATGTTGCAAAAATGCCCCTGTGTACTATGGGGCAATGTGTGAATCTAATATATAGTATATACTGTATATAGGCACACAACTTTGTCAAAATCTACTAAATAAAACTTTGCAAATGCATTACAAACTAAAACCTCAACTAGAAACAGCTTTTGTAGACAGTACACATTTACTTTGATCAAAACTACCAAGAAAATCACTCTGCTTGTTAGGTAAAGACGTCAAGTAGCTCTGGTTCATTTGTGAAACAGAACCAGTCAGAAAACAATTTCTTCAGAAAACTATTTCTTTCTCAGTCCCTAAAAACCTTGGCCTTCTCTAAGTCCTAAGTCCTGTCTTGGTTAATGACAAACTTGACAAATAATGATAATAATAATAATAATAATAATAAGATTGACAACATATACAAGAGAACAAAGGAAAATACTATATAATTCTAAATATAATAGCACATTGTCAACACAAAAAAACATTATGATTTAAAGTTTTAGTCCAATCTGGTCCATCTATAGAGTAAAAAAAGTCTTGTTTTTGGTCAACTATATGGAAAAACATTGTGCAAAGCATTCTAGGAAACGTAGTTTAAGCTAATTCAATAATACAACAACCAGTCTTTCTCTAAAATCAATGAAATCTCTCATTCATCAATCATTCTATTTAGATTTTAAAGTGTCGTGGGTGGGGCTAGAGAATCTGCCAAAATCATAAACTGAAAACAAATAAAAGTCCAGAAATGCCTTAAAAGGTTGTCTTCAAAGACCTCTTCGACAGAAATGCAGAAAATCATTGCCATAAACTCTCTAAAAGCCAAAAAACATGTTGCTAATAAACAAAAGTCTTGTTTTCAAGTGCAGCATTTCTGTGACAAGAACAAGACATGCTTTAATTGTTTCTTTTGTGTTTTGATTCTGGCCCCTTTTCTCCGACATCAATAGACTGAAGTGTTTATCTCCACCTTTTATTAACTGTACCTCCCTGCTGCAACCAAAGAGAAGTCCAAAAAGGTATTGTGTGGTAATTTCCGACACGTTTTGGCAAAGAAGAGTCCTCTTAAAGCTTGACCTTCTGACCCCACCCAATCTGTCCCACTTGAAAAAAAAAGAAAATCTCAAACATACTGTATGTGGCTGATATAAAAGTGTAACAGAGCACAGAAAGGTCTCTAGAACAGAGGCATGTTCATCCTTCTGTTTAGTGAGTGAATAATGACCTTTAGAAGGAACAGCAGCAGTGGGGGGTTTTCTGAAGCCCCTTTGTTCATCGGAGGATCAAGCCCCAGCCTTTTAAAGACCAGCGCAGCCACATTAACAGATCACAGCAGTCCCATCGCTCCGGGACGGCAGAATAAACCCGGCCGTGGACTGAACAGACGAGAGGAGCAGCGGCGCTGATGGCTCGGCCGTGAGTGACGAGAAAGAAATTAACATGTCACTTACAATCTGTCCCCCGATCCATCTTCCTCCGCCGCGCGCTGTGTGCAGCCACAGCCGCACGACTCCTCACGCTGTCGTACTTTTTTATTTCAAATTTACCGTAGGCATTCACTGGAAACGCCAACTTTATGGCCATCCTGATGTGCAATGGGACGCCACATGTCTGAGACGCATTTCCTCAGTTTGTGTCTGTGGCGAGACTTAAAGCTGGATGAGATGAGATGTTTTCTCTTTGAAACAAGAAACACATTTACCTGACAACTATTTATTGTTCCAAGTGAGCGTTATGATAAATATTGGTTCCATTGTCTGTGAAGGTAAAGATGAAGAATTTTATTATTTTAGATTTGTGGCTGTGAATGCATCAAAGGAAGAAGCAGCTGAAAAAACTGACACTATCTCAATATTTTCTTTTTTTTTTTAGACTTTTTGCCTTTTGACAGTAGCCATTAGGTCAACAGGAAACAGGGTGAGAGAGAGAGGGGGCGACGACATTGGGCAAACAACCTGAGCAAGACTCAAACCGGGTCTCCCGTGCGTTTGCATGAGCTCTACCAACTGAGCTAGGGGCACGTCCCTGCCTCTTTGCACTTTTGACTTGTCAAAAGTTATGAATGAAGTCAAAGTGCAGTAAAAACGTTGAATGACAAGTGTGCTTTTTTCCAATTTGGCTCAAAATTGAGATTGTTTTGGGGGCTTCAGTGGTTCGCCTGGTGGAGGGGGTATCCCTCGCTCTGATTCCTGTTTCCAACAACTGTCCCCCTGTCCAATAAAGCAAAAAAGGCAAACAACATAAATTTAAAAATGTATCAAATGAATTGTTTGATCATTCTCTAGCTTCAGGCTCTAAAAACTAAATATAATATTAAATGTTGTTGTCATGTCTGACACTGACACTATCAAACACAAATTTTTTGTAACTCATTTAAGTCACATTTATACCGGATAGAGATGCAATAGTGCCTCCTACAGAATAAGAAACATTAATTAACTTTGTTACAAACCGGGCGATATATATCAAATTCATTTGATAAATTTGAGTCAAAGATAGCTATATAACTTAATTCATTAGAAAAGGTGTTTCCTCTAACCCTACACTGCTCCGTGTTGTGGCTAATGCTGCTGTTAGCTCCAGAGCAGCTCCATTAATGTCTGAGGTGACTCTGCAGACACTAAAACACTAATAATCCCCAGAGAAAGGCCCTGAAATGCTTTGATTTAGAGAAGTGGCATGAAACTGATCAACAGGAACAGCGTAGTCTCTGCAGCGCAGTGTACTTTTGTTGATTTATGCAATATACTGTACATTAAAGCAGAAATATAATGAGCTTTCTCTATAATCATGTAATGCTGGTCACTGAGAGGTCATCGACTGTGATTAAAACCCCATCAGTTCAACACATCACACACTAAACACACACTCAATAATTTACACAGTGAATATTAAAACACTTAGACCGGCCATGGCTTATTAATAAGATCTGTGACATGTAATATTCATGTCCATCTCAAACACGGTCGTCTCAATTAAAATCAGATGAGCTCGGCTGCTTCGACTGACGCTCTGACTTCTGCGAGCGGGAAAAGAAGAGGATTTACTGAGAGAATGACAAACACTGATTTATGTCAAAAGACTGGATGTATGTTTGCATGGAAGGATGCATATAGAAGGCAGGGTGCGCTGCAGGTTTTATTAACTATAAATCAAGTACAAACGCCATTATTTACAGCCATTTTCAGAGGCATATTAAGTCTGTCATCTGGGTTTATTCATTATAAACTACTCACACAAACCCGATCTGTGATTTAAACCAATGAGTTCAATGATTAGTTAATGTTTTTCTAACTATAGGCCTAAAACAAATAATTACTTTGATCAAAATGTGGACAAAAAACAATTGCCATTATGTTTAAAGCTGGTGTAAATGGTAAAAGTGACAGATGAGTCAAGTCTTAATGAAAAAAGGAGCATCAGTGGTTCACTGGTTTTCTAAAATTGAAAAAAAGTTATGACTGAGAATAGAACATACACAGGATTCAGATTTTAAGCTATCGCTGTTGTGTGTCCCGACTGAAGGCATTTGGTTATCTGCCCAGACTCTGGTGTAGTGTTTGTTTTTACAAAGTCAGGTCCAGAAAGGTCTCACTTAATAGAACAAAACCTCTCTAAAGCAGCACTTATAACTCAGGAACTTGTAGTTTCAAAGTTAGAAAGTAAATTCAAGTGTTTTCAGCTTGGAAAAGTTAGAACATTCAAAATCACAACAACAAGGAAGTTGGAGGTTAAGACAAAAATGTGCTAATGCTATTTTTAGTTAGTTTCAAGAAAAATATTAATTAATTAAAAACATAATTTAAAATAATGTATGTTGAAAACGCCAAATAACAGATGTAAATAAATAAATACCTTTGTGTATAGTTTAAATGAGCCTATAAAGACAAAAACAGGTTGTGCTATCATATTATCAAGTTATTAACAAGGAAAAGAGTTAAACAGCTCAAATATCTCAAACGTTTGCTTTCCTCTGCCATGTTGATGATGTAAATAATGTGCAGTTTTCAACTCGGAGAGTCCTGAGGACCACATGAATGCACCTTTATTGTCCTCGCAGATTCCCGTTTGTTCCTTTTTACGGACCGAGATTAAAAACGTTTTTCAGGACTTAATATTGTACAAAAACTTTAGACTTTATTCATCTCTTTCAATTTCATTCCCTAAAACTTCAATTTTTTTTTATAAAATTAAACTTTGCTGCTCATCATTTTTGACATTTTAAAATGGAAAAGTTATAATCTCTTACATATCTCAGAACAGACCATGTCAAAACATTCCTCTTTATAATTTGTTGTCAGCTGTTTTAATTGAGTTCTGTCAATCATGACATATTCACGGACGTCCATTTTTAGCCGTTAACAGCGATTATCTCTGACTGTAACTCTGCTGGTGTTTACTCAGTATAAATTCCAGGATAACGCCTCGTCTCCAGAGTGACGTGTTATCAGTTCAGGATTACAATAAGAACAGTGAGGAGGAGGAGGAAGTGTGCAGCGTTTTAAACACGCTCTTAATGCAAAGGTTTGTTACGGCTTCAAAAGACAAGGAAACAGATGTTTAGCGCTCTCCTGAGGCGTTTTCAACAGCAAACAGGAGGAAACAGTGAGTGTTCAAAGGACTGTCACACAAACAATCTCTGTTTCAGTTTCTGTGTAAAATGGGAATTAGAAACGTTAGTATTTAAAGCGTCTGTGGATAAAAATGGAGGCTACGTAGAATACATTGTATGTACAGGCCAGTGGAAATTAAGTAGGTTCCTGTAGTTTCCAGCATCTTTAGAACTCCCTCTTTCTATCAACATGTTTGTCGAGTTTTATTGTAGGCAACAAAAAAAAAGTGAAGACCAAGACCATGTCAGGGTGAGACCAGGTCAAGGTCAAATAAAGACCAGAAACAGTCAACACTGTAAAAGACATAAAGGACCAGGTCCAGACTCGTGGAGGTCAGTGTTTGGTGAAGGAGACAGAGTTAGTCCGGTCTCAGACCAGGTCCAGACTCACAGAGGTCGGTGTTTGGTGAAGAAGACAGAGTTAGTCCGGTCTCAGACCAGGTCCAGACTCACAGAGGTCGGTGTTTGGTGAAGGAGACAGAGTTAGTCCGGTCTCAGACCAGGTCCAGACTCGTGGAGGTCGGTGTTTGGTGAAGGAGACAGAGTTAGTCCGGTCTCAGACCAGGTCCAGACTCACAGAGGTCAGTGTTTGGTGAGTTTTCCCAAGAACAGACAAATATACCATTTAGGGTCTTGGTTTGTCTTTATAATCAAGAGCGAGAAAAGACAGACTAAAGAGGAGTTTGAGAGCATGACAAGACCAAGCCCTTTGCAAAATAGTCTTAAGACCTCAACAGCAGTCTACAGACTACATTTACATTTACTCATTTAGCAGATGCTTTTATCCAAAGCGACTTACATTGTTGTACATTAATTACCAGTGTTACAGTCACTGGAGGCAAGGTGGGTTAAGTGTGGGTTAAGGACACAGTATGACAACAACAGTATGAACTGTGGGGCGAGTGAGAATCGAACCACCAACCTTCTGGTTGAAGGACAAGCACTCTACCCACTGAGCTACGGATCACCACCAGGTTGATTACAAACAGTCAATCACCTAAAACAGAGCTGTCAGTGTCGCCTCATCATTGGCCTGCACAACATGATGGTGTCAAGAATAATAAATAAATAAAGTGGCAATAGTTGTGTTTTAACTCTACTTTTGAAAGAGGTTATTGTTGGTGCATTTTAGAAAAGGGCAGCATTTTTACAGAGGCTCAGAATATCAGCTCTCCTCTTTTCATTAATCCTCTGTCCATCAGTCTCTCGTCCCTCGTCTTCTCTGCTCCTCCTCCTCTTCATTAATCTCTGTTTCAAAGCTAATCATCTCAGTGGATCTGTTAACGTCCGGTTCAGATACGAGTGAGGCCAGGTTAGACTCGGGTCAGGAGAAAAAGTGGAGCTGGAAAAACCACAGGAGGAGCACATTTAGTTGTTTATTTATTCTTATTTGTTTTTCAGATATATGCATAGATAAAACAGAATTAGTAAATGTGAAGGCCTCTGGAGGAAGGCAATTCCTGCTGCCAACATCAACATCATCTTCCGCCAAAAATACACATTAAAGAAGTGTTGCCTATTCTATCAGCAGATAAAGACCAAGAGACACATAGAGCTGACAGGCAGAAAGGTTATGATACGGAAAAATGACAATACAATACGCTGTAAGAATGACGTTGATTTTGTTAGACCCTCCTCCTTTGTCTCTAAAGTCGTGTTGTAATGAGCCCCACTTAAATTTGTACAACCGAGGCCAGTCTTAACACCACACGCTCCGACACCGAGTGTGGGCACCTCTGCTAGATTTAATTAACTACTCACGACTTAACGGCCCTAATAACAGCCGGAGAGCCAGCGGGGCGAGGGATGGGACGAGGAGGAGACGCTCACATCCGCAGCACTCCACTGAACATGTTAATAGAGCTGCTGTATTTGTGTGTGTGTTTTTTTTTTCTCTCCTCGACCCTCGCAGGGAAAACCCACCAGGGAGCAGTTTCAATTAAGACTCTGCAGCAGCGAGGGTGCAGCCGCTCTCCCGGGACCACGCTGTGAGAGAAGTGAGCTGGGGGCTGCTGTTAAATCATCTGGAGACTCGAGACCCAAATGATAAACCAGAGCGAGTCCAGAAACACAGACTACATCCATGAATACACTACTGCTTTCACATTTCAGTCACTGATACTAGCATTGTTTTTGTGGGTAATAGCATCTGGTGTGGCTCTTGTGTACTTCATTTGATTGAAATTACATTATAAGCACTTTACATGGTGTTCATAAAGAAAGTTAAATGAATGACGAAAGCCCCACACAACCAATATTACTACTCAACTACTGTTACACTACTACTATATCAACTACTGTTTTCAACTACTAACAGACAGCAACTGTTTTAGTCTGACCGTAACTAGATCCCTAAATGCATGTCAACGTCTTAGCCCAAGTGGGACTGGACTCATTTTAATATCTCCATTGAGTGGGCAGCTAAATAATTTGGTTTAAGATCACTCTGTGTAATGCGATTAGGCTGAATAAAGCTGGTGTGAACAGAAACCCACACAAACTGACAATGATGCTGTAAGTATTGTCTAATCAGTAGTTTTGCACTCTGACAGGAAGTAGAAAACAAAATGTCCACCTGTAGTAGTGAGGTTAGTGAGCAGAGTGTATGGATGAATTATTATTATTCTGTTTTGCACACACATATGCCCAGCCCTTTTGAGGGCTTGAAAGACAATTTACTAAACAAAAGACAAACAATAGACACAATATTCAGAAATTTATACCAATTTATCCTAATAAATAACCCCCAATTTACACTACCACTCTGCCACTCTGCGGGAAATATACATGTAACGGTGTTTTCTGGTCCACACTGATATGTTCTACTTTTGCCGGACACCAGAGAAAAAACACATCAATCTGCACAGATCAGATCGCACCAAAGCAATAACTGTACATGCACAACATTTGGATTTCTAAAGTCCTACAAAAATATACCAACAAATTTACCTCATAGGAAAATTGTTTAACTGTTTATTCACGCGATTAAGCATTAAATGCAATAAGATCTGCAAAAATGCTTTTTTGTGGCCAGTGTAACGAGGAAAAACCTGTGAAGTGATGTTTTTTTGAACAGACCGTAGTATCATCTGGTCCTTCCTCTTCTGAGTAAACACTTGTTTTGGTTCGGCACACGTCTTTATCAATGGCTTTTATTATGCATGCTCTTCTGAGCTGCACAGTGGATCTGAAACGCATCCAGTGAGCCATGGTCTGCCACTTTGTACCGCAGCAGAGCGGAGCCATATAGTGTAATGTGGGGGTAAGTCTGCCATTTCTTCCACGCGTTAAAAACAAAGATAGCTAACTTATACACATTAAAATTAAAAAACAATTTCATCTTATCACCATTCATGCTCCTGAACAATTCAGAAATTTGAGCAAACATCTCATTAAACATAGGAATTCTGAATTCATCATACAAAGTACAATACAACAAAAAGGACTTTCACTTTCCACTTCTCCCACTGGCAGAGCATACAGAGTCTTTCCTCTTCAGGGATTTGGGAAAATCTCCCACTTTCAAGAGTCAGGGGGAGAATCCCAGTGCACAGCTGGGCAATCAGGGATCTTTGACTTTGATTTCTAGTCAAATTTGCTCCAACATAAAATTCTGTCTTAAAATAATATTTTATTTGAATATAGGTGTGTAACTTTGTTCTATTGTTTTTGTTATATGTTAGATTGTTATTAAAAATATATTGAAGTTGAGCCTCACAAAAACAGCCCACAGCTGTATGTATAAGGACACGGACAGAACCAGTAAATGATAAATCAACAGTCACTCACCGCTAGGGTCTCTTTAAATGTGGTATTGCTATTACCAACTTACATATTTAGTTCATCTGTGAGCGATGGTTATAGTAGGTTTTCTGGTAGTTCCATCAGCAGTGTAACTGAAAAGAAAGAACTACAGAGACCATCATTCTTTGCGCCCAGATTCCAAACAGCAAACATGGCATGCATTTAATAAAAACCACTTGACAACCCTGGTACAGTTTGTAATCATTCCTAACATTGGACATGTTTGTGAAGTCTTTTTCAGTCTTGATCATTTAAACATGACCTAAATGATCAAGAACTTCATTATCATATAGTCCTTGGAGTAAGTTCCCATGAACATGTGATAAAAGCCGACAAGCAGACATTTAAGGAGCAAAGGTGTTTAGATGTAGCTTTAAGGTTCTGCTTCCCTTAAATTTTTTTTAGTGCCCAGGTTTAATGGCTGTGATCTTCAGTGATTTAGATGAAGGTGTGAAACAGGGCCAGATATATCATGAACCTGCAGCGAGATGAGAGAGGAACTATCATGCTCAGACACAGAAAGTGGAATGCTACTGGAATAATGGACCTGTGTTGTCACCTTGTGACACAGTGGGCGCTTTGAAGACTTTTTCAAAAATGTAGGTGTAATTTTGCAATGGATGCTAAAAACATTAGGCCCTTTTGCAAAATCACTTGTGTCCTCTTGTCTCTTGCACTAAACTGCACTGCAGCCCTTTTGCTCTTGCCCCAACGCTTTAGTAGATTTGGTCCTTTTCTTTCAAATGAATCCCTACCTTTACGTTTTAATCACTTTTTCAAAAATACACATGCTCCATGTTCAGCAATTGTCCTCCCACTGACAAGTTGTTGGCTGTTCATTGTTAAATAGTTCTTTTATGATTTAGTGCCTACAAGGGAAAAACACCTGAACAAAGCAGAGTGAGCACTAGACACCTCTTAAACTAGGACCGAAAGAGCTTTTATTCAGATCAAACTGAGACTCACGGTGCTGAAATATTTGGTCATAAACTTCCTCTTTATAACTCCACCTCAGTAATTACTCCAGCTTTTGTGCCGACGCTGTGTAAAGCTCTGTTATTCCCTTAAAGAAAAGTGAGTGTTCTCGTTGTAAACTCGTCACAGGAGTTTTACTGTGAACACAGGCTTTTAACCACTGCAGCTTGACATTGACTCAAACAATTGAAAACATGCACAATCGCTGCGGTGAATGAAAAGAGACTGCACATGCCGACAGAGGCATTGTTAACGAGAGCGCATTCTTTTGGCCTGACAATAACAGAGAAGGTCGTTCAACGGTGAAGGAAGAATGCAAACACAACATGCTAAAGTAACAACATGTTTGAGAAGTCTCCCACACAATAGCATTAGTAGCACTCAAGTCCATTCTAATGATTTTGAGAGCTTTACATTGTTGAAAGTTGTATAACGGCGACTCACTTTGGGCAGTGCTGCGTTGGAAACAAGACGATAGTAAATGATTCAGCACTAAGAGATGAAATTCAAAAGAAAACTGCAACAAAAAAAAGCATGGTTTAGTTTGAAAAATATAGCTCCTAAGTCGTTTTGTAACCACTATTCATTGACTTTACAATGTGAGAAAGAAGAGAGGAGGTTCATTAAGGAGAAAGGAAAGGAGAAAGAACACTGTTTGAAGAATGGACTGCACTAACCTCAGCCGTGGAAGCAGCAGGGGATATTTGTCGCACAGCTGCTACACCTCACCCTCAACCAAGTGCTAAGTTTAACAAAGTCAATTAGAAACAACCAAGAGAATTGCGCCAATAAAAAGAAAAGAGCTGTACAGTGAACAATAACAGTAACAGCACGGATCCACACACAGATCCAACAGACAAACACTGCAATAAATAGGCCAACGACATCTCCAGCTCTTATGGTCTGGTCTGAACATTTCTTTAATTCAAACCTATCGGCCTTCTTTACACTTCTTAACCTATCGTCCTATCTAGCCACGTTTCCACTGAAGCGGTACCTAACAGGTCAGCTCACTTTGGTTGAGTCTCTCCTGAAGAGGCTTGTGTTTCCTCTGAGCTGTGTCCAGAGAGAGACAACTGCTGTAAAAAAACAAAGACGTCTGTTTCTATACGAACCATAAATCAGATTTGAATCAGAGGACTGTACACAGCAAATTTCCAGGAGTTAAAAAGCATATTTGGTCCAATCAACAAACTGCAGTGTTTAGCTCCACCTTTTCCAAACTGGAGCACACTCTTGGGACCAGGAGCCAAAGTGTCCCCAAAGTAGATACACTGAGCTGTTTCTGTTCTTCAGACCCTTTTGTAAATAGAAACTTAGCCTGAAACAAAGTCCTGAACCATGTTACTTTCAAAACTATGTCCAGATGCTTTCTTGTTAAACTTGTAGCACTTATCTGTGACTTATCTGTGGCCACTATTTTGAGCTGACTCCATCACTGCAGAGAAACAAGAGTCTCTTCAGGCATTATCCAAACCACACTATTGAAAACAGGACTTACACTCACATTACAAACAACGAGAACATCCATTTAATTGTGTGTTTGAAAGCTAATACAGCCCGTGGTGGTTCCTCGCAGGCAGAAACCGGGACCGGGCCGGCCCACTCAGCTCAGCGGGGTGCCCACTTCGACAGACACACGCAGGACAAGTTGTTTTAGATGTTTCAAAGAGACGGTTCGGGCATTTAATTATTTATTGTGAGTGAAAAGCAGTGCCACACGCTATTAGATCCCCGTTCGCTTGAGGACTTTGATGTTTAATCGTGGGCTAACACACAGCTGAGAGAGCGCAGTGGGCTGATCTTCACAGCAGGGAACACACTGAGGATGAGACAAAGGAGGAGAGAACACGACAATAAAGACAGGGACCGACAAGAGCAGAGCAATAAAATATCAGGAGGAAGATGAGGAGTCTGGACCGAAGATTACAAAAATGTGAGGAAAGAGATTTATTGGATTAGTTGGACTGAAAACAGACTTGGTTAAATCTCTCTCTTAAGGCTCTGCCTGACTTACAATCAGAGACTAGCCAGAGTCCAGAGAGGATAGACTGTCCAGAGAGAGGACAGACTGAGTCCAGAGAAGACAGACTGAGTCCAGAGAGAGGACAGACTGAGTCCAGAGAAGACAGACTGAGTCCAGAGAGAGGACAGACTGAGCCCAGAGAGAGGACAGACTGAGCCCAGAGAGAGGACAGACTGAGTCCAGATAGGACAGACTGTTCAGAGAGGACAGACTGAGTCCAGATAGGACAGACTGTTCAGAGAGGACAGACTGAGTCCAGATAGGACAGACTGAGTCCAGAGAGAGGACAGACTGAGTCCAGAGAGGACAGACTGTCCAGAGAGAGGACAGACTGAGTCCAGAGAAGACAGACTGAGTCCAGAGAGAGGACAGACTGAGCCCAGAGAGGACAGACTGTCCAGAGAGCGGACAGACTGAGTCCAGAGAGGACAGACTGTCCAGAGAGCGGACAGACTGAGTCCAGAGAGGACAGACTGTCCAGAGAGCGGACAGACCCTATTTCTCTGTCTCCTTGGTTTGTGTGGTGCCTTGATTTCTCAGACAAATCCGATTTGTTGCTGTATTTTTCTAAAAGCTTGATTTGTGTGAACAGCCATTCATGTGTGTGTTGTCTTCACTCATTCTTATTGTTGTGTGTCAAACGGGCAGATGTCCCTCGCTTTGTCCACAGATGGCCTCAGTGATGCCTCAGAGTCTCTGTCCAGGATTCACAGGATGCTTGGACTCTCTCAGACTCAGTCCAAACCCTGCTCTGTTTAGGCTCTAATAATGCCTGTATGAACTCCTCTTCTTATACTTACCTCTTATAACACCAGAACACACACATATCTCAGAAGTACTACATCTGTGGTCTTTGTAAGTCCTGCTGGGAGCAACATAAGTCCTGCTGAGGGCCATGATGTCTCCAATCTGCCTCTTCTCTGTGGACTCAGTGGACTCAGTGGGGTCAAACTGGGGCCATGTTAAAGGAGCAGTGCCCCTCTGATCCAAGGCCTTCCTCAGTAGTGACAGGACGTAATTTTACCTGAGCAAACTGCTTTAGTCTGTGCAGTAAAATCATCAGAGATGGCTGGCCCAGATAATTGAATTGCTCTCAGGCCAATCTAAACTAGCACCAAACTAAATCCAACCTCTGGTGTGAACCCTTAGCAGTGAGAAATAGTGATGCACAGGTCGACCGTAACTGTGAGAGGCAACTGTATTTGGTTCGCACAGCACAAAAGTGTCGTTGTGGGGACCAGACTACATACATACACAACCGTGTACCACTCACAAAATTCCTGACTGATGTTTTAAGACATGGAAAATTGCTCCATCCAATCAAAAATCTACAATCTACAAGCCCCTGCTGAGGCACAAGACTAGCAACAGCCGTGATCCAAAACCTACAGGCCCTGTCCAGTTTATCTACTGAAAACCAGTGAGTCTCAACAAGTTTGGGTGTTTATTTTGTGCTGGCTACAGCTTGTACACTTTAGAAATGTGCTTCTTAGATAAATACATAGCTGACATTTCTGGGCACGTGGTGCTATCCGTGGTGCTTAACTGAAAACACTTTAATTACCATGTTTAATTTGGGATAATTATATTTACCTAGGGAAACTACTCTTGGTAGCTATAAGGTTTAACTGATAGCCATACTTTTTTCATCCGTGCTTTTAATCCCAGTTACCAGGGCCTCCAGCGAGTGTAGGCTACTTTCAGCTCAGCTTCCCTTTCATAGTCAACGACTATGTAAAGACTAGACCAGAACACCCTGGTCCAATCAGGTTTTGTTTCAGGTCAAACTCCTCCCTCTAGAGATTTAATCTCAGCTCTCTTACCAGTTGATCTCAGAATTGATAAAGTCTCTTGGAGTAGAGACAAAACATCTTCACCTTAAAAATTAAGTTCAAATGCGTTTGCTTTAACTTTTCTTTCAATGGCTTATAAAGATAGATCAGTGGCATTAGACTGACCTAGTACAAGTATGCCCATAGGATCATACATGACCAGTATGTCAGTATATTTTATAGGGCTATTTAGCAGTAGTCTCTATTGTGGTGCTTTGGCTGGATTTTAAGTCAGGAATATTCACGCAGCAAACAAAATGAAGAGTGAATCCAGTTTGGAGGGGGGTCCAGTAATGAAATCAGTATGCATAGAATCAGCAGGAGAGCTCCATCCATCAGAGCTCTGTGGATCCTCCATCCTTCAGCTCCGACAAATGTGCCTCTCTCTCAGCAAAACTGTTCTCTCTTCCAAAAAAATAAAACACCACCACTTTCTCCCTATCCATCTATCCATCCATCT
The DNA here is from genome assembly GCA_024349245.1 of Neodontobutis hainanensis. Classification (NCBI taxonomy): domain Eukaryota; kingdom Metazoa; phylum Chordata; class Actinopteri; order Gobiiformes; family Odontobutidae; genus Neodontobutis; species Neodontobutis hainanensis. The sequence goes on along the minus strand of JALDNG010000092.1, from coordinate 1,064,531 downwards.
CTACCCATTCCCGAGGCTGTACTCTGGGACTGTTTATAGAAAAAGCTGAAGTGTGGCGCGTCGAGGCGGGCTCACACCTGGCAGGTCTCAGTCTCCCTCATGTTTCTGGGTTTAATAAAAAGAGTGTCAGCTGCTGTGAGGAGATAGAGAGGAAGAGGAGGAGGAGCTTAGGGGACGAGCCGCAGAGGAAGAACAAGCAAATGATGAGGAAAACAACAAGAAAACATAGCAGTGACATGAGCGGGAAAAGATGTAGAGTGTGGAGAGATCTTTGGGGTGTTTGGACAGGAATAATAGAAGAAATGACAAACAAGATCAGTGACAGATGAATAGCTGAGTTTCTTACTCATGCACTGAACTATACCTTTGAGACAAAATTGCTTAAAATGTTCTGCTGCATTGTCAAAATAAACAACATTCATCTTTACATTTACATTTATTCATTTAGCAGACGCTTTTATCCAAAGCGTCTTACATAGTTCTACAGTAATTACCAGTGTTACAGCCACTGGAGGCAAGGTGGGTTAAGTGTCTTGCCCAAGGACACAACAACAGTATGAACTTTGGGGAGAGTAAGAACCGCCTACCTTCTTGTTGAAGGACGACTACTCTACCACTGAGTCACTGCATCTTCATCCACTCAGCTTCAGACAGTGCTATAGAGTCTATGCCAGGTCATTAGCCAGTGCTGATGACTCAAAAGTTCAGTTTCACTCCAAAAAATACATTATGTTGCTGCAGCAAGTTTGATTAACAAGGATTTCTTGGCTGCCCACCACAGAGTGACACTTTTGTGGTAATTTGCTGAAAAATGGGGTTGAGAACTAATGAGTTACACTTGTACCAAAAGTTAAAAGAAAAAAAAAAGACAGTTTTTCGGCTGCTATGCTACTGGGTGACTTGTTTGATAGCTGTTTTGGTCTCTGATATAAAAAAGGTCAAACAGCAGCCTACCACATTCAATGGCTTGATTTGCCCCTTTGAATGTAAACCCACTTAATATTAGTCCTGTTATTGTGACTGGCCTTTCTTAATCAGAGCCCCCCACGGCTTTGGAATGACCTGCTTGAAGTGATAGGGCTGGCAGAACCAGTATTATCTTTAATCACTTCTTAAAACACATTTTTACATTTTTATTTATCACTGTATTTATTCATTTTGTATCTATAATTTTGTATTATTATTATTATTATTATTATTAATAATAATAATAATAAATGACCTGCTGATCGGTGTTTCCTGGTGGTTCATCCAATCACATCCAGGTTTTCAGTTAAATGATCTCCAACTTTCTGTGGAAGACTCCAGGTGTCCATATCTGCTTTAAGCACATGAGTTTACCTGGTAAGGGTGCAAAGACTTTGACAAATGTTCTTACACTCAAGAGGCCATAAGTGCATTTTCATCTGAAACTATAACAGCAAATCTTAATGTGCAAAATTAATAGGCTACTGAATATTGTGATTAACCTCATTCATTTCTAAAGTACCCATGACCACCTGTGAGCCTCCACTACATGCTTTTGACCAGGCACAACAATGTAAGTACAACAATATAACCCAGAGAGCTGGTTTTGGTTTATTGTGGGATTAAATACAAGTCTATATGCTAACATCCTACAACCACCAGCTTTAGGAAACGTATTATTACTACATTGAGAGCTACTCAGAGAGGACAGGTTTTGTTTTCTTTGTTTGTTTGCATTACAATCTCTCTGTTCTTAATCAATAAAGTTACTTTCAGTTTATTTCTCTTCAGACACAAATAGACTTGTTTTTAAATCCCATGGTATTCTTGGCTCAAGCATCCAGTTTTGTAGAGTTTCTGTCGAACGCAGAGACGTTTAGCTCCATGACACATTCAGTGATTAAAATATTAATAACTCTACCTGCCTTTTAACATCACTGACCGAAGTGAGTGCGTACATGAGTTGTGCATCAGTTAAAGCACTCTTTCGGCCTGATTTAATGTGACATGCTTTTTTTCTGGGCTCATTTTGTAGAAAAAACTGTCCTCATTTGACCAGGGTTTTAGAGGCTATTTGAACAAAGACTCATCCATTTTATGCAGTAATCCAATTTTCTTTAAATAGGAGTCACACACCTGGATAAAACGATCCATTGTCCCACTGTTGTTGGAGGTTTCTGCCCAACCTGGACTAAGCAGTAACCATTACTATTCATAAATAAATTGTTAGATTGTTAAGGAGTAAAAACTCAGGTTTAACAACAGGTTTTCTCTTTTTAATCTTGACAAAATACTACCTCAAAAAAAGAATAAATATGAATATTATTAATTTGTGTCTTTGCCTGAGCTAAGGTCGATAGAATATGGCCCTTTATGCTGGATACTGTTGGCGTTTTAAAAAGAAGATACAACAGCAACAAATATTTTAGAAAATGGCATGAACTGACACCAAAAGTCAGGGTCATGCTTCTATGGTATGTCAGGCTATTTAAAAAAGTCAAAGTGGCCTGCTCTGGTTCAGAAAAGCCTTGTTAAATCTGAACTGTGATCTTCGCACATTCCCCCGTTTATCCAAACTATGAGGTGTGAATGGATTGAGACCTTGCTCTGATGAATTTGTCCTGAATTACTTTTGAGGCCGACCTCAAAGATTTCCAGCTACTTTTCAAGGACTTGCAAGAACCCGAAAACACAGCCCTCATTCACAATGCAATGTATGTTTAATGCAGAGCTAAAATTCTCCATCTTCATTAGAGTATGGATGGAGTAAATGCCATCTCTGCTCGACGCCTGAGAGCAGAGGTGCGTTTGAATGGAGCTACAGCCTGTAATGAAGCAGGGAAATGTGTTTGTGAGTCATAAATTTGAGCTGATTTCCTCAGTCTGCGGCTCATGCGTCTCATGCATCTTTGTAAATGGTTCGAAGTGCCGCCGTTTTTCCGCTGCGTAATACAAAAGCCATAAACAAAGCGACATGAATCACTGTAAACAATGCGGCGGCCACAAGACAAATGCTGCACTGGAGTCTCCTGGAGCAGACGGGAGTTAGTGTTGGGAAACCAAACCTCTTTTTTCACCATTAAATCTATAACAGTGTCCTGTGACTACATAGTTAAATGTTCTAGTGACTCAAATGCCCATGAACCCTTCAACAATGTAAAGAGCCCAGACCACACAACGCAGAATAAACCTTGATGCTTTGCTTTGTTTATCAGAGGTAAGAGTGAAACATGTATTTTCAATTTTACTAAATGTGTTTCTTACAGACTGAGGTTGAACCAGTTCTGTGGCGATATAACTTTTATTTATTGGCATCATGAGCTAATTTAATATCCAAAATATTACATTTTTTATTAAATAATTTGATTTATTATATTCAGGTTCAAGAGAATGGCGTGGGAACAAATCAAAAAAACAAAACAAAACCTTTGATAGATTTTAGGTACCACTATCCTGAGCACCACCAGTGGTCCATGTCCCACAGTTTGAGAACCATCTTTTTTCCTTCTCCTAATCCAAAAAACGCTAACTCAAACTTCATCTCAACACACATTGATGTAAACTTCTCTGGACACAAACAGTCTAATTTTTAAGGAAAACACAAATCTCACAAATCACTCAAACTTGTAAAACAAAAATAATTCTCTATGCCACATTTTTTCAAATTCACAAAACACTCATGATTTATTGCTGGAAACTAAAATAGTCAAACTGACAGAGCCTGGGCTGTAGTAAACATGACAAGTGCCGGCTGCAGCAGTGTCTTCCCGTTTCCCCAGAGCAGGCTGTAGACACCCCCCTCCCTCCCGCGCTCACACAAACCCCCGTCTGTGGGCCGCCATGTGACAAATCAGCCGGGACCCCTCCGCCGACTTCATGCCCGGCGATAATGAGCTCCCGCCGGAAGACGACTCGTGCTAGGGGAGCCAACACAGGGACGGAAACACGGTAATGACGCGCTAAACACTCCAACACGGACTCAAAAAAGGGTCTAAGGAAGACAAAGGAAACTGAGAGAAGGGTCAGAGGAGACAGACGGAGGAGAAATGTGAAAATGTGACAAGTGAAGAGGAAGGGTCCAGTTCAGGGCAGAGCTTTACAGTTTAATCATGGCTCCAAGACTTGGCCCTTGATATGATTTTTACTCCTAAAAATCATATCAACAATCATCATTTGGAGAAGAATGTGTCAAACAGGACAGGTTACTGTGTAATAGTGTAAAAAAAAAATTCTCCAAAAAAAATTGTTGTAAAACTTAAAAAAAATACTCTCCCTGCTCTCTAAATCTTTTATTAAAGATTATTCACACATTTATTAATGTGACATTCTTAATTAGACATTCCAAATAGATCTGTGGTTTAGGCACTTATTGTAAGGGAATTCTTGGTCCGGGTCTATTCCGATACTGTGAAGGTATAAGATATGAACAGTATGTAAGGGTTAAAAAAGTAATAAGTCAAATACTAGGCCTATAATGGCACGTGACGTCATGTGAGTGTTTCTACATTTTTAAAGCAAACTTTTAGAACTTGGATACATTGCAGTCAATAACGATAAGGAGAGTGTAAATCCTGGAGTTTAGTGATGAAGAATTGTTCTCAAAGACAGCCAGGTTTCATTACGTGTTTTATATATATAAGCTGTTTCAATTGACTGACCTAAAGTGTTTTAATTAGGCTAATATTGCTAAATTCTTGCTTGTCTGGGCAAATATTAAACATCAATTTGAGCATTTGACTCAGCTTCTAAAGGCTTTGTCATGTTTAACAACAGAGGTTTTGTGGATTGCGTTGTCGATTGAGACATGCTTGAAGACGTTTCTTGACTATCCGAACATTGTGAGTGGGACTCGCTGGTAATGACGGGAACAGTGTGTGTTTAAGGTTGTCTCTTTTGTTTGTGAAGGTTCAGATGCTGGTGTCTCTTTTGATTATTTTTATTACTAAACAACAATATCAATCAAACCTACTAATGATTTCTCAGTCCATCATACTTTTATTCTGTATATTCTTTTAGACCAGTCACTCTTTTCTTTTGTCAGGGAACTAAACCCTATTCATGGGTTTAGTTCCCTGACAAAAGATGAGAGTTGAACAAGAATTTACAATGCATTAATCAACAGTAATGTCTGGATTTTCTTTCATTCTTTCTTTGCACCTCGAGTTTTCCCTGCTTGTTCTATTCTTCAGCGCGAGCTCATGTCTGAGGCAGCAGAGACCAGTCCATTACAGACACTTCACATGAATTTTTCCAGCTCTGGATCCTGCTGCAGTGGAACAATAACACTCTAGTACAATAATAACACTGTAGGAGCTGGAGGAGAACTCAAAACTCCGGCTGAAAGATTTTCCCCAACTCTTCAGCGAGTGGGACATGGTCATCTGAGCTGTGCAGGTGATAACCAGTATTTTGCAGCATCAACAGCATTGAGACAATCTGCGGAGAGTTAAAACAAAGCAGGTCTTTTCTGGTAAAAGCTTTTTTATATATTAAACCAAGTTAAAATGTCCTTATTACTTTCATAGTTAATTAGACTATAATAAACTAGGCTATAATAAATAATAATGTTAAGAAATTAAAATCACATAAAAATTCTAATCAGATAATAAAAAAAAATGGTGGTTTATTTAGAAACTAAATCTGTGCAGAGCTGCGCTGACAGCCAGCTCAATGAAATACCTGACTTTGTTGAATCTGGACGCACACGTTCAATGAGGATTAACTATTATTTTTACTCTTGCATTTAGTTTGACAGCTGAATCTCCTAAAGCTTTTTGTAACAGGAGTCACTTGTGGAAAAAATGAGACCTTAAGACTTTAACATGAAGGATTTTAACAGATGAGAATGATCAGGGTTTGTCCAATCACAGCTCACTTCAGGAAAAAAAGTGGCACTCTCATTGTTTGACACTGATGTCAACAATAAATTAAATCAGGAATTGGATTCAATATGGTGTTATTTTACAGCAAAACCGATATAAAAATAAATAAATAAAGAAAGAAATAGAGATGCTTCAACGCAATGTTTAATGAGACAGAGATAATTACAGGGTCACAACAGTCTGACGGAAAACTGTTGATTTTGCGAATCACAAACTTCTTTGAAATGTAAAACTCCCACAAATACATCAGCACTGAGGCAGTGTGCTAAACTCTGCTGCAACCCTTTAGAAAACATGTTCAACACTGTGTTTGGTAATGGCTTTAGTAGATCTGGCCATTCCTGACACAACCCTCTCTATTTATCTGGGCTTTGGACTGGCACAAAGGGCCACTGGCTTATGACCCCTTGTTACTTGAGTTTTGGTTTCCCGGGGGAATTTTAACGCCTGATCTTAAATAGGACGGAGGCTGGGGTGTTCACTACTAAAACTAAAACTAAAAAAATCATTAAGTCATAAAAATAGTTGACACGGGGTATAGCAAGTGGACTCAAACGCAAAACAGAACAGTTAAAGGTTGTTTCCGGATCTTTAACAAAGACCGGTTACTGGTCAAGACTCATGGGGTCAGAAAACAGGCAACAAGGAAAAAGCCCACTGTCCATAAGGGCTGGGTGGCTTTGGCAGAAGGCTAAATGGAGATCTGGCAAAGGGACACTGTGGAGTGGGACCTTGTATACTGGGCTAACAGGGGATGAGAACAGGAAAGTAGATCAGGGGAGTTGGATGAATGGGAGGGAAAACTGGGTGGAGCAAAGGAGGGGAATGCTAAAGTCCTAAAGGGACATTCCTGATAAAAACAGAAAGACAGACATACTGTACATTACTTGATATTGTTTAATCCCAAATATCTTTTCTGTGAGACGAGTTTGACGAATGTAATATGTAAAATAAAGTGTTGTAAACCTCACTGACACTAAAACTAAACTGTGCAATGTTTAGGACAAATGCCAGAAAATAAAAAAAGGAGAAATACACATTTAAATTTAAAGAAGGATCCTGGCAAATGGCCACATCAACCAGAAAAAAAGTCAACAGAAATGTAACTTGCATATAGTTCAGCAGATTCTATCCAGCCTCAGAACAAAACAGGGTTTCTCTTCCACCAAACCCACTGCTCTGTGGAAATGGGCCTTTAGTTTAGCCGTTGCTTTAGTGTCTAGTGTTTAGTATTCAAAGGCTCTATTCTACCTTCTACACATACATTTGATTTGGAGATGCTCTAATTGGACGCACATCTCACACTGATTTTTCTGATGATTCTGCAGCTCGAGAAACATGCAGGACACATACATCATCAACAGAGGAGGAAAAAGACACTGAAGAAGACGAGAGACGGGGATGACATGAAGACGGATGGATAAAAGCCACATTAAACCCCGAGAACGCCCGCCGCTGTTTGTCTTGCAGGGATAATATTCCTCCAAAGTCTAATTCTGTCCATAAAATCTGTCCCACTGCCTCTTCTTCTTCTTCCTTCCCCCCACTGCTTTTTTTTCCCGAGCGATAGTTGCCTTGGAAACCGTGGCAAATCTTCCTTTTCTCAAACAGATGTCCCATTTAGTTGGAAATTAGAATGTGTAAAAAAAAAACCCACGAGACGCAAATTATTTCAAAGTTCTCCGGCAAAGAGAGAGAGAGAGAGACAGAGAGGGGGAAGAAGAGGGGGAGGAGAAGAAAGAGGAGAGGATATAAAAGAAAAGAGGAAAAGTGGTGCACCCCTCCCTCGTGTGATGGGAGTGTTTCAGAGAGAGGTGTGGATGTGAGCCAGAGCTTCCACCGCTGCTCACAGGAAGTGTTAGTGGAGGTTTAGGGGGTGTTCCTGGGTCTGGTGAGAGGAAGGGTGAGGGGAGGGTGAGGAGGGGGTGAGGCCCAGTCTGAGATACCAGAGAGGCAAAAAAAGGCTGCCCCTGTGGCATAACTCTCCAACACAGCTGCCATGACAATCAGAGGAGGAAGAAGAGACAAGGCATATTCAGCAGTATATGCAGCTACAGAGGCCTCCCCCTCCCCAGACACTTCCTCCAGGCTGAAGTGTTTGTTCATTCATTCATTTTCTACCGCTTTGTCCCGTTAGGGGGTCACAGGTGACTGGAGCCTATCCCAGCAGCTTTGGGCCTGAGGCGGGGTACACCCTGGACAGTGGCCAGTTAGTTGCAGGGCTGACATATAGAGAGTGAATGTTCACTCTCACATTCATTCTCTAGGGACACTTTAGAGTTGCCAATTAACTTGCATGTCTTTGAACGGTGGGGTGAAGCCGGAGTACCCGGAGAGAACCCACAGTAACACGTGGAGGACATACAGACTCCTCACAGAAAGACCAGAGTCGCCCGAGAATATTTGAGTCGGCCGGGTTTTGAACTCACGACCTTCTTGCTGTGAGGCAGGAGTGCTAACCACTCTGCCACGTGCACCCGAAGTGTTTGTGTGCTTTGTTTTCACCCAACCATGTACAATAGTTCTGTTATTGACCAAGTCTCTCTTGAAAAAGAGTTTAACAGTCTTAGTTGGACTGGACCAGTCATTCAGAGACAACGCCAGAGAAATAAGCTGTTTCGTAATCATTAGGATCCTTCCTTTAGAAGCACCTTTGCTGGTTGCGTCTGAGGCCAGGGCTGCAGTCAGTTGTAACACCACATAAATGTCTTTAGGAAATGGCTTTGATTTAGCAATTTATGGGGCAAATATAATTAGAATTCAACATTTTCTATTAATATAGCAAATGTACAATACACTGCATTGTAAAATGTACTTACATTTAAAAGTTTTTTATACTTTTTTATTCAGTTTTGAAAAATTAATATATTTTAACAGCATGCTCTTTTTTTCTATATTTTCAACACAATTTTTTTTCTGTGTGAACTGCTGTCACGTGTGTGTATTTTCCCCATTGCATTAATGTCCTGGGTATTTTAGCCAAACACAGACGTAGTCCTTGGAGAAATGTGGCTTGGAGCAGGCCTTCAGCAGCAGGGGGTGACCCTGATTCCTCCAAAGAAAGGTCCAGGGTCCAAGGTCCAAAGAAAGGTCCCTGAAGCGTCCCCCAAACTTGACCTCAGTCCATTCAAAGGCATCCTGTTTCAGCCAGGTATAAAATTTAATAAATCCGTATTGGCAAATGAAAGAACATAATATAACTGACTTACTTTCAGACATTTATATCCATAATTGATACGTGTCATATAGCTCTGACAAACAATGTATTTTCCTTTCACTGCAGATTATCTTGTGTTAGACTCAAATGCAAATCCCTTCCTGGAAAAAAAGTCCCATTTCTCCTGATTATTTTATCAGTTCATGGAAGAATCCCCTGTGTTCTGCTTTATTCTGTTTCAGCAGCATACATCCAGCACACTATCAATATTAGAGCAGCCATTTTGCATTGCATTAAACAATTAACAGGCGGCAGTTAAAAATACAGAGACAGATACGGGTCTAATGCCCATTAAATGCTGTGCTCCTGTATCTGCTTTAGTGAAACCTGGAGTCAGCAGCAGCAGGAGAAGACAACGCAGTGTTTTCTGCAGAATCAGCAGCAAAAAACGAACAAGTGGTCTTTACATCTGTCCCTGAAACAAACAAACGTGCTTCTGTAAAAGACAAATGAGTAGACGCGCTG